>CACRXK020000691.1:27805-46659 GCA_902702795.2 Paramuricea clavata | reverse complement strand
GGGGTTGTCGGAAATTTGAAAGTTTTGTCGGAAATTTAGGAGGATTTGCCCCCCCCCCACTGGAAAAAGTAAATTGCCGCGGCTGCGTCATAGTCACGTGCTGGTTCACAAAGCGTCATGTTCGGCAACTGGTCCGCAATGAAACATTTATTGACCGATCAATAATAACATGGATGCAATACGCATGCGTGTCAACCATGAAGTTCCAAAGTTCATTTTTTAAACTTTTTACTAAACATTTACGGCGTTCCATTTATCCAGTTTTGGTTTCAAATTAAGTTCACTCCAATAGCCGGTGAATTATTCATACCTTGATACTAATATACTATATAACAAAACACTTATTTACTGAGACCTCGGGAAAGCAGTGTGTTTTGTGGCCCCTCAACCGCCGTTGTTGCCCTCGGCTTCGCCTCGGGCAACAACGGCGGTCTCGTCTATATACATACATATATGAAAAACTTTAAAAGGTAAAAATGTACAAATATAGAAGTGCCCTGCCAAAATCACGTTGATCTTGATGCTCTGAATGCATGTTAATGCAGCACTTTTAAAGCGTTGATATTGTCAGGCAGTTCAATAAAAGAGAGATTGTTACAAAAAGGCTTGCTGAAACGGATAATGATTTGGAAGTCGGGATTTTCTTTTTAGAGGTACTCTTCAGGGGGGAGTTTAAATCAACGCAGCCTTGGTGGAGTTTTGAATAACATACAAAACCAGTCTCTGGAAAAATCGTTGTTAACAAATATTGCGCCGCAATGTTGAATGATTTCAATCTTCGCAAAATGTAACAAAATCGAAAAACAAAAAACATACGATTTTTAGGAATGTTAAGTTCTATCCTGTGAGGAAGTTTCGTGATATTCCAAACTAACAACAGATAGTTATTTGTACGTGGCCAAATTTGCTGTCTTTTTTGCCCACCGTGAGTGGAATTTTTCTTTGTCTTGTGATTTCTTGGGTGGAACTAATTAGAAAAGACAAAGCGAAGTTCCGCTCCGCGTCGAAAATTCCGCCTAGTGGAAAACGGCCTTTTAAAAAAGACAAAGAAAAATTCCGAGGGTTCGCGCGGAAAATTCCGCCCAGTAGAAAACAGCCTTTCTAGGAAAATACCATCCAGGAATAACCTCTAAGAGAATCTCTCACATGTACAATTACTGCTTGAATGGTCAGATTATCTACGTAAAGAAAATTCTACAAAATATTTAGGGGTCGCAATTACCGGTACCGGGCGCTGCAATGAACACTGTAACAATATTTGTAAAAAAATGGCTAATTCCACCCTTGGCTTGCTTAATTGGAGACACTGAATTTAAGCTGCCAGCAATCAGCCCAAGATCGGATAAACAGTCCAGATAGTTTTGTAGAATTTGATGATCCTGGTGGTTGTCAATTACTCTACAGGGTGTATCAAAATAAACGCAATTCATCTTTTGTGCTTAATACCTTTCGAAATACTATTTCTAGTTAAACGCTTTTAGGCTTACTTCAAAGCCTGTTCTTTTCTCTTTCAAACAAACTATTATTCTTGTCTCCAATGCTAGTAATAATTGCACAGGAAAAGATTTAGTAAAACCTATAATTTTTAGTTGCTGTTTAATTATGCAAGTTTACTATATTATTGTTTAGTCGGTTTAAATGTTAGAATTTTCTTCTTTAAACTTTAATGTTGTCGTCACTACATCTGGAAAACCACGTAAGAACAAATTAAAAGTATTTTAAAAGAGACTAGGTTGTTTGAAAATCCTAAACGAATGCTAAAAATCATAGAATCAAAACATTCTGGTGTCTGAGCCAGAGTGTCATCGAATTGCGATGTAATGTAAACAGAAATTATAGCAAGTTGATGTCAGTCAGATTAGATGGTCCAAGCCAAAATTATATCGCATTTGAAGTTTCAAACTGAGTTAAAAATAGCGGAAGAAAAGCCGTAATTATACTTATTGTTAAAATCCATTTAATAAAATGCAACATTTTTTGTTTTGATGAAAAAATCAGTTATTTTCATGAGAACGATTTGTTATTCCATCTCAATTTTTTTAATCTCCAATCGCAATAACGTAAAGTATTATTACCCGCGAACCAATGAGTCAAATTTAAGAAACAACCCACTGTTAGAAAGCTGAATGGCTACGCTTTAAAATGGATGTAAAGTTTAACGTTTTCGTCTATTATTTGTTTAGCAATTTACATTTCAGTCGAGGATTGCGCTTTTTTTGATACACCCTGTATATAGAACCCAGTCATCAGCGAAGAGACGTAGACTTAATTGAACATTGTTGGAAACTATCATTTATGTATAGCTGGAATAACACTGGTCCTAGGATGGATCCCTGAGGTACTCCAGAGATAACAGGTTTGGAGAAGGAGTGCATGGGCTTCATTGAAACAATCTGGGAACGATACGATTGGTAATGAATGCTTTTATCCACGTTTGTGTATTCCCTCTGATTCCATAATAGTCGAGCTTAGTCAAGCCACATGCCTTTTGGAGATTAAATTTTTCAGAGATTTCCTGTTCTACTATAAATGTAGAAACGGTCTCATTGACCTTGATATGGGAAAGTTTACGCCATTTGTCTGTAGTCGAACCAGACGGGGTTCGTCGTCTTACCTGCAGATACCCTATTGCAAAACTAGTACTTTTAAAATGTCATACTTTAATAGAATTGTTAATTTGTGGAACTTTATCCTAAATGTAGCTTCTCCCGATACGTTTTCAACTATTTCTAGCTTTAAAACGTTCCTGCATTATTAATATTTACAAGGACTTTCTTTCTAAGATATATATTTGATCCAGATTTGACCTGTACTCACTAGCTGTATAGGACGTGTTCATGTCATAGTCTATATATTTTTAATCTTACTTAACTTTATATTGTTATTTTGTATTTTGGGCTGACACCTATAGCATGGGACACTGTCCGCCGTTCGTGTCTTGCCTTGTTTGGCTGTTACCAAATTAAAGTTGTTAAACTTAAGTCGGGTGATGGGCAGATATGGTCATATGGTGACTGGCCCATACTAGGAGATAGTAACTGTTCACCGTTCACGAGTATAAAAGCTGAGAAAAATATAAACTTAGGGTTTCCGCTTTATCCTTACCTGAGTCTGAGATGCTGACAGTGCTGTTAGATTTACTCAGGAACGCCGGAACGATGTGAAGGCAAGGGGGGCAGATTTTCGTGAAAGGGCACTTTCGAATTGATATATACCAAGAGATGTTTGCAAAACATCGGGAGTTGAACTTCGCCTAATCATGTTTTCTATTTATTGGATGATAGGGGTGTGAGGGGGTTCTCCGCCAGGCGATTGTGCTATAACTGCTATTCTTGAAGCTCGATGACCGCATTTTTTGCATTTTCTGAAGCAAATTCGTAAAATAATTGCACTAACATTTCTGACAACTTGCTATTTCGCCAAGGCCATCCTTTAAATTGAGAGGGCACTTTTGCCCCCCTTGCCCCTCCTGGTAAAGGGCAACGGGGGCGACTGCCCCTCCTGCACCCCCGCCCCCAGTTCCGGCGTCCCTGGATTTACTATTCTTGACATCAAAGTGTAAAACCATAAGCGCGAAATGATCTTACAATTTTTTAAAGTTCTAACGCTCATTCGAATATTATGCCGGTTAGTTAAACATCAAAATGATTTCTTTATATTCGTCAACCTCGTTCTTAGCCAGGATTCCTGGCTTCCGGCAACGGATTATCCCAGAGTCCCCATAGCATCACGTTCCTTACCGAGGAACTAATCTAATCATGATATTTGTGGTGTTACTCTGAGTGCATATCCACACCCGGCGAGCTTGAAAAATATGCCCGGCCACGGTGGGATTCGAACCTACGACCTTTGGAATACTAGTCCAATGCTCTTCCAACTGAGCTACGCGGTCAGGACGGTTCGAGTAAGTGATATTTCGGAACAGAATCTAGTTCCTTCAATACCAGTGTATTCTAGTAATATGAATTTTTTCTGTGTTGGTGTAGTGTACTCAGGTGAATATGATATTTGTGGTGTTACTCTGTGTGCATAACCACACCGGGCGAGCTTGAAAAATATGCCCGGCCACGGTGGGATTCGAACCTACGACCTTTGGAATACTAGTCCAATGCTCTTCCAACTGAGCTACGCGGTCAGGACGGTTCGAATAAGTGATATTTCGGAACAGAATCTAGTTCCTTCAATACCAATGTATTCTAGTATTCAGAATCTAGTTCCTTCAATACCAATGTATTCTAGTTTCTGTTCTGAAATGTCACTTACTCGAACCGTCCTGACCGCGTAGCTCAGTTGGAAGAGCATTGGGCTAGTATTCCAAAGGTCGTAGGTTCGTAGATCGTAGGCCCACCGTGGCCGGGCATATTTTTCAAGCTCGCCCGGTGTGGATATGCACTCAGAGTAACACCACAAATATCATATTCACCTGAGTACACTACACCAACACAGAAAAAAAGAATCTAATCGTATTAAATCTATTAATTGCGAAGAAACCATCTCGACTTGAAACGTCGCTGCTAAACTTGCCGTGATGTTTCGACAAATATTTGCCCACGTGATGTTCTCATAAAAATCAGCGTGATGTTCCCATGAAATTTGCTGTGGCACTTTATAGGTCTTTATACTGGGCCGCTTAAAGAATTTTGTTGCGCATACTGACATACAGATTTCACTTCAATTAATTTCTTAGCAAGTGCCGTGAAGAGAGGCAGTGACCTCCCTGAAAACATATTGAAATTTAATGTTGCCGCGGGGTGGGGTGAATTTCTCTCTTTAGGGCACTTGCACAGCTATTTTGGTGAGACCTCTGTGCTGGCAACAGTTATTTACTTCCTAATAAGGTTAATAAGGTTTCAAAGGATGTTATCTAATGTTTCTCGTGACCTATCTCATGACCCCGCTCATTTTCTCTCATGTGATTGGCTGTGGCTGATGCAAGGTCATATCATGAGATAGTCACGAGACTTGTCTCAAATTACAGGCAAATTTTGGTGTCAGTGTTTTGGTGCAAAATCCGAGCAATAAAATGGCGCAATTGCGTTGTAATTGTCTCAATATATGTATAAATACACAAGCAAGCGACCTAAAGGAACTAAATGGTCAATCCTTTCTAACAAATAATTCAACAGACGATTTTTTTAAGGGGAAAGTTTACGAAGTACAGCTTGCAGTTGGCGGTATACAAAAGGTATAGTATTTATCATTGTATTTACCAAATCAAGGACAGTGTTAAGTTGTCAGTATTTTAGTTCGAAGTAGATTAAGATAGTGTTTAACTTCTGTAAACGTTTCACAATTTTGATGTTCTTTAAAGTTAAAATATAACGAAAGATATATACACTGTCCGGAAACTGGGCATGTTATTGAACTGTTATGTTCGTCTGTGGTTTGAGGTTGTGTGATGCAGAATTTTTCTATAGTAGTTACTGTGTTTTATTACTGATAAGGAAGCTTGTAGCATCAGTGTTTGATTTGGTTATATCAAAGAACAGTAGATAAAATGTTATAAAATGTAGGGTTTTTTTAATGAGATTGTGTATATTGCGCAGTTTATATATATAAATTTTTAGTGTCTGTCTAGCATATGTCGCCTAGTGTGATTGTGGTATCGTATTTCTGACAATACTGGCTAATCAGCTGATGTGAATCTATTGTATTTATTGTGCTGACTGTACAAATATTGTGCTTGTTTTGTAACCTTGCAAATTTATTTCATGTAAAACAAATGGCTCTGCTTTGTCATGCAAGGAATAAATCATCTGATTCTGGTATCTATGAATGGGGATGACTAATTAACGGAACTGCAGACCACCGTTGTTGCGGAACCTGCAGAACTTAATAATAATATCACCTTTTTCTTCTAGTACAAACACAGGGGGCTCAACTACTGTCAGTAACAAGTGTAAAATAATCAAAATAATAAACTTACTTTAAAATATTTGCATGCATTTTTTGCAATATTAAAATGTTGATATGAATGGAGAAAGCGCAAAAATATCGATATGAAGTACTATAAAATCCTCAACAGGTTGGTAATGTGGGCACATTTGAGGTAATAGCATAATTAATAATAGATAAATTAATAGAAGGGTTGAAACACCAGTCACATGATTGTTTGATGTTTGCCAAGAGTAGCCTATCCACTCTGAGATTTCTGATCACAGTTCAGAAATGCATCTCAAAGCTATTTTTGATTATACAGCAATTTCTGATTATTTACGTCTGTAAAAACTTAATAGTGAAGCTATAGTCTATGCCGGTGCCAACAAATCACCGTTATTTTTAAAAGCTGAATGCAAATCCGAGCAT
Source organism: Paramuricea clavata (assembly GCA_902702795.2). Lineage (NCBI taxonomy): Eukaryota > Metazoa > Cnidaria > Anthozoa > Malacalcyonacea > Plexauridae > Paramuricea > Paramuricea clavata. The sequence goes on along the minus strand of CACRXK020000691.1, from coordinate 40,353 downwards.
CTCACAAGTGCCGAACTTCATCTAACTGGATAGGCTACTCTTAGAACACATATCGTGAAAATTGCGAAGACAACTTGCTGTTAAAAATCATTTAGAGAAAGGCTTATTTATCTATGTTACTGTATTTCTTTACTAGATATCTTTCTTCATCTAAGAGAAGGCTAAATTCGTTGTGAAACAATCAAATTGTGTCCAAACAGTTAGATTAGAAGCATTTTGAACCCTTCTATATATTAATTTATCTATTATGAATTATGCTTTTACCTCATGAGCACCCACATTACTTACCTGCTGAGGATTCTATAGTACTTCTTACAGATATTTTTGCTCTTTATCCATTCATATCGACATTCTCGCGAAGAATTTATCTTTCAAGGTCAGTTTATTATTTTGTATTTGTTACTGACTGTACTGTAGTTGTCAAGCCTTGTGTTTGTACAAGAAGAAAAAGGTGATATTAATAAGTTCTGTAGGTTCCGCAGTTCCATGGTCTCCATTTCTGTTAAGTAGTCATCCCCTCTATGAAGTTTAATTTAATACGGCAGGACTCAGCAAACTGAAGGATGAAAAATGCGCGTATAGCACTGTAGTATAAAGCACTTTAAAAAAGTGTGATCAGCATAATGACGGTACCATACTTAATATTTTAGCCCCCCCCCCTCTCTCCCTCAAGAAACTCAATCTTCTTCTGAAAAACAGTAGTACATAGACTGAAATGTTTTTGAATATTCCTGACCCATTGAGCTATCAAGCCAACAGAGGTTGGTAGCATGTGTAATCCAACTTCATGCCATGTAAAGTTTGTCTTGGAGAGTGCTCAGTGTTTCATAATGTTATGGAAAGTGAGGTCAGGCTATACTGAGTTTGTATTAATAGTACATTACTAATCAAGTTTAATGATTTTTAGGAACAAGAGATATTAATGAGAGAACGTCAGATAGAGGATTGGACTGTGTTCAAATGTTTAGGATGCAATACTGAACCATTTGCATTCCATTCTATCAAACGAGAAGATCGAGTGTTAGTCAGTGATGACATGCAGGTATGATCATGTTGGCTAGAACACCAAGAGAGACTACATCTTTCTACCTGAAAGTCGGAGCTGCTCTCATCGGTTAATTTTTGTGAGGTACAAAAAAATACCTGTGGTTCCGGTTTCATATATTGTGAAAAAATTAGGGTCGGTAGGTGGGAAATAATTGTTTTTGAATTTTTTTTCATGCTTTTTTCAATAATTAGTGTGACAACAGATGCCATTTTGGCAGCTGCCCGCAACCACCCAGAGAAAATAAGGTTGCACGGTCAATCGCATTGAAAAGATATTAGGGTCGGCAGAAAAAAATATGGTCGGTCGGGAACCGGAAACCACAGTCCACAGGTTTTTTTTTTACGCTTAATCGATTAATCATTGTCAAAAATTTATTAATATCAATTAATCATATTGATAATTAATCTAAACATGGCATGCCCATCAGCTCATGGTGCATAGATGGATTTTCATATTTTTTACTGGGGTGGTGCCAGAAATTTTAGGGGGGTGAGCTGTGAGCAGGTGACTGAAGCAGCACAAAGTGTCAACAAACCCCAGTATAAGCTCTATATTCTAGGGGTGGAGCACTAGAGCTGCGAGGGGGACACTAGAGAGCAGAAGACAAAGTATCCCAGGAAAAATTTGGAAAAAATCATGATTTCTAGCTTCGAAAAAAAGTTTTTTGAAGTTGTCAATTTGTCATATCAATTAATGGATTTGCATGTCCGATTGTCTGTTGAGACTTGAGAGAGTTAAAGACTTAAAGTTAAATGAACCTGTAAAGACAATATGCTTTTACTTTTATAAAGTCATTGACATTGTGTTGTTTGAATCCGACTACAATTTATGATGCAACTCCAGTGTAAATAATATTTGGGGCGTAAAAATTGAATCTAGGCAAGTTTATTTCCTAAAAGAATTAAAAACTAAAAATAATGTTCGTAAAAATTCCAAATGTTCCTTGCGTGCAAGCTACAGTATTTGCATGACAAGGCACTGCAAACTCTATTCAGGGGAGATATAATAGAGTTTCAAAACTTTACAATTGCTCCAATAAACCAGTAAATGCAAGCAAGGAGCGATTAGTTTCAGAGTGTTGCACTGTCTTTTTCTGTTTGAGTGTACTCCTACGTTTATTTTGTATCATCAACACTCTGCACGTTGGAATGGACTATTTAATTATTTATTTATTATGCCAAATATTGGGGGGGGGTTGAAAATTTTTTTGGAGGGGTGGACATTTTGTTTGGGGGTGAGGTTATAGCTAATATTTGGGGGGTAGCAGCCCCCCCCCCCCAGAAAATCCGTCTATGTCATGGTGGTTTGACAGGTTTGTAAATTGTAATAAAACTTCGTACTCAATTTTTGGAGGTTGACCAGTCAGTGTAAAATTTTAAATATTAATCACAATTATAGATTGTGTACATTCTCGCGCTCTACACACAAGAGACATGCATGAAAACACACAAGAAAGAGATGATATTAACTAAAGATTTTACTTTAGTGACTTATTATTTAGTTATTTAGTTGATACTTTAGTTGTTTACCTTTGACAATCCTAAGTAAATTTGCCAGACTCTTAAGTGTGCACACTGTTGGATGCACAAATCGTAATAAATTCTTTTAATAAAAAACCCTGATAAACCCGATCAGATTATTGTAATCTTTGCACCCTGTGAGTGAATTTGATATTTGACTCACAATGTTTTAAATCAACACAATCTTGTTGCACTGTTTTTAATCCAGAAAGAAATTAACTTATTCCTGCACCACACTGTGTGGTGTCATCCATGGCGAATTTACTGGGGGGGGGGGAGTTAAATTCCCCTAGAATCTCTCTAACTCCTCTTATAAAGTGTTCAATGCATCGCTTCACTCCTCCTATTTTGTGTGAAAATCTTTAACTCTAATGCCTAACAGTGGCGTAGCCAGCCCGACGATTTAGTCCCGCAATGCAAATTCAAAATTATTATCATTGATTATTCATTTCTTTAGAAATTCATTGTTTTCACAGTCAATGAACACGAAAATATTTGCATAGTGGGACTAAATTGTCAGGTTGTTTACGCTACTGATGCCTAATCCTTGCCGAAGTTCACTCAGTGGTGCCACTTGTACCACACTACAAATTTGTCCACCCCTCCTTTCAAAAAAATGAAAATCCGCCCTTGTGTAGTGTTATAGATGATCTGATTAAGCATAATTGATTGTGGAAAAATAATTGATTGGTCAATTAATCGGGAACAGCTCTACTAAAAGTAGTATTTTCAAGTTCCAGATGGATAATTCCATCTGGCATTAGACAGAGCAAAATAATAAAGTAGGGCACATTCCGGCAAAATACATAGACATAGACATATGGGCAGATTATTCCGGCAAAATACATAGACATATGGGTAGATTGATTAACCTGTTCATTTTTATTACTGTACATTTAATTGAACATAAAGATTTGATTTTTAACAGCATGTAAAAAAAGCAATAATCCCCCCCCCCCCTCCATAAAAAAAATTAAGCTAAATACATTACATCAATCCCAAGCCATTCTGCTTATTTTTCAACCTAAACTATAAGGCTGGTAATGAAATATGAATTTAAATGTTTGTTGAAATATACGAGCATGATTACAAGGGTCGCTTTTAAGAAAATCAGGTTTTATTTAATAAGTACAGTACATACTATACTTCATTAACTACAGTAAATATGTCTTTATGACAGACTTTAGTTTGTGTTCCCAGGGAGAAACTAAACAAATGTTTAAATTGTGAACTTTTTAACTTGTTTTGCTTTTCTCTACTCCTTTTTCTACTGGAGTGTGTTGGTTGAGTCTGAATATTAACCATTAATGTACAAAATTTCTCGTTGGATCAGTAGAGACATTACAGTAGATAGAGTAAAATAACAATGTTAGGTGCATTTGGGCACTTTGCAACTTAATGACTACACCTTGGTATATACCTGTAGGTTGATTTACCCATTAGCGTGCAAGACTCTTCACTTGGCAAGTAAAATTGTGTTAGATAGAGTAAAAAAATAAGGTTGGGGATTCCAATAAACTTTGAGAGACTTGTATGGACCCAGATCTGGATACTAATTAAATGACCAAAAATGTTGCTACTCCTAAACCATCTAGTACCTACCTGCACTATAACTATCCATATCTCTCATTCTTACAGTACAGATTGTTATAACAACAAGAAACCTGATCAGTCAGCAACTACTGTAGCAATGAAATTAACTACTGTATCGCTGTTACAGTGAACTCTGAACTATTGAACATTGATCTTTTGAAAAAAATATGAGCAAGTACATACAAGTCTGGAATAATTGTGGAAATTTTAGTCCAATGGCTTGAGGTTATTCAATTCAATTCAATTTATTTACCACTTCTTTCAGTTGTTTACATTGATTATTGTAGTAATATTTATGTATATATTTATATTTATGTATATAAAATTGAAAGTGGCGAGAAGACCTCAGGAAGTCAAGGACTTGTATTAAGAGGCCATCTCATTGTTACTCATTGTTTTTTATCCAAAAAAATAAATTATTTGTTGTTTATAAAAGAAGCTCCTATTGAATTATACATGCACTAATTGTTTTCAATCAAATATTTTTTCAATTTCCTTTTGAAAAAAGAAGTGATATTTATTCCTGTTATTGATGCAGGAAGACAATTCCATATTTTCGGACTCTGATGTAGGATAGTGAATTGTTTTATGTTAGTTCGACATGCATGAGACCTATATTTGGCCGCAGCTCTAGTATTATGATCGTGAACTTGATTGTTCGAAATAAATAAGTTGTCAAAACATTCAGGTAATAAATCGCGGCTATAAATATACATAAATATACCTATACAATGAGTATTTAGTTTGAAGATATCTAATATATTTAATTTTTTGAAAAGCGGAGCAGAATGAGCACGGTAATCTGAGTTAGTCATTGCTCTAACAGCTCGCTTTTGCAAAAGATAGATTCTCTTCACATTAGTTTCATATGTTGAAGACCAGACTATATTACAATATATTGGATAAGGGTATATTAAACTATAAAATAAGGAAAGTTTTGTAACCAATGATAAGAGAAATCGCGAGCGATAGATTATTCCAACAGATTTTGATATTTTCTTACTAATATAATTTATGTGGATTTTCCATGACAAATTTTCATCTAAATATACACCTAAGAATTTTACATGCCGTTTTTGAACAAGAATTTGGTTATCATATTTGAGAGTTAAATTAAGACTTGTTTTTTTTTTACTGGGATGAAAAATTAAATAATTTGATTTTCTTATACAGTATTTACAGATAATTTGTTTGATTTCATCCAGATATCAAGGTTTTGAAGCTCAATGTTTAGGGTTGCCTCAAGTTGCTTGATATCAGAATGTGAATAATATATACTCGTATCATCTGCAAACAAAGACGAAGTAGCTTGCTTTAAGGCTTTCTAGAGATCGTTTACATACAAAATAAAAAGAAGTGGACCCAAAATGGATCCTTGAGGAACTCCGCATGTTATTTCATAAAACTCAGAGCAAGTATCCTTAATCTGAACAAACTGTTTACGGTTTGATAAGTAACTTTTGATCCATTGCAAAGCGACACCTCGAGCACCATAGTGCTCCAATTTTGAAAATAAAATTTGATGATCTAAAGTATCAAAAGCTTTAGAAAGGTCAATAAAAACACCAGCAGCTAAATGGCCCCGATCAATATCCGATGCAATATTATTGGTTAGAGAAATTAACGAGTGACAAGTTGAGTGCTTTCTTCGAAATCCAAATTGGAGACTATATAAAATTTCATGTCGTTCAATATATGAAGTTAATCTATTATGCATGACTTTTTCAAAGAATTTTGAAAAGTTGCTTAAGAGTGATATAGGTCTATAGTTTGTGAAAGAGTTTTGTTCTCCTGATTTGAAAATCGGAATAACCTTAGCAATTTTTAGTTTTTCAGGAAAGATTCCCATGCATAAAGACATATTTATAATGTCAGCAAGGGGTTGAACAAGAAGATCGAAAGATTTTTAAATTACATACATCATTCGATACATTGTCAAAACCAGGCGCTTTTCCTGTTTTAAATGAATAACAAATATCTTGTAATTCGTTCATATTTGTAGGGCATAGAAACATTGATTCACTATAGCTTAAATCTAAAAAGGAACGAAAAGAAACATTATGGTGTGGGATTTTACTTGCGAGCTGTGTTCCAATATTAGCAAAAAAATTACAAAACGAGTTTGCTATATCTTTTGGATCAGTTAGCGTGCAGGACCCTTTTTTAAATGATAATGGCAGTGAAGAGGATCGCGCTCGTTTATTGATAACTTCATTAATTAGCTTCCAGGTTGCCTTTTGATTATTCTTGACTGCATCAAATCTTTTCTCATAATATTTTTTTTTTTCGCCCTTGATCAAGTGGGTAAGCTTATTTTTGTATTTCTTATACCGAGATTCTCGTGCGGGATTTCTTTTTGCCATGAATTGTTTGTATAGTTTATTCTTTTTCCTAGTAGACACTAAAAGCGCTTTTGTCATCCATGGCGTTAGCTGTCTAGTTTTATTTCTTTTAACAACCATTACTGGAAAACTGAGGTCATATATTCTTAAAAATTCATTTAAAAAATTATTGTACATAATATTCGGATCGTTATCAGAATAATTTGACCAATCTACATTGGTAAAGTGGGTGCGAAATGTAGCTGTATTTTTTTCGCTATAATCACGTGTAACTGTATGGTTATTTCGATTTTCATGTACAGGAGAAGACTCTGTGAACTGGTAAATGATCAGAAAGATCGTTTAAAATAATGCCGCTAAATAATTGAGGCGATAAATTATTCGTAAAAATGTTGTCAATAAGTGTTGCCGAGTGCGCAGTGATGCGAGGTGGTCTATTTATATAACTGGATAGAACATATGGGAGAAAAGGCTATCAACAAATTCTTGTGTAGGAGAATGTTCATTCAAGTGGAACATATCTATGTTGTAATCGCCCATTATATAACATTCCTTGTTGGATTTAGAGATGTTAAATAGAATTTGATTGAATTGTTCTAAAAATAACACCAAGTTATGGTTTGGCGGTCGATATACTGTTCCTATTATGACATTTTTCCCATTGGAAACTGTGATTTCAACAAACAATGACTCGATTAGGTTAGGGTCAGAAAAGATGCAGTTTGTTAGCAGTCTATGTTCGCAATCACTTTGTAAATATAAGCCAACTCCACCACCGACTTTTTTAGTCCTGTGATTAGATAAAAATTTATAACCAGAAATATCAACAAGGTCCTGCGTAGTATCAGTTAGCCAGGTTTCAGATATACCTATAGCAGAGAAAGAATGAGGCATATTTTCTTATAACGATTTTATATCATCTAGTTTATTAAACAAACTACGTGCATTTATGTGTAAAACAGAAAAAGAAGGCACTACATCTTGTTTCGATTTAAAAGTCGCATTGATATCATCATGAGCCATATAACTACTGGAGCAATGAACTGGAAAATTTTTGTCTGGATCTAAATTATCTAGCAAATCGTCAAAATCATTCAAAAGTTATTGGGAGATGTTTAACATTATCCTAATGTTTGAAATGTTATAGTAAGTGTTCAGTCTCGATACAAGTCATTTGGTAATTTCGTCAGCCAGTTTTGCTATTTTGTGCATGTCAAGACACTGCAAGTTTTGGAATTAAAACTCTTTCTCCCTGATATCTTTAGACTGTCAGTTTCAATGAGTCTTTAAAAACCACAGTATTTAAGTGCCAGCACGTTCCCCTTCACAAGTAAAATTGTTTGGCGTTAGACAGGGTAAAATGAAAATGTTCAGCACAATCATAGGCAGTGCAGCAAATACAGTATGTGTATTCACTTATAAAAGCATTAATCGCTTAAAAATGCGTTTAAAGTTTGTCTGACTTTGCCATCCAGAGATTTATTGTGCAGCTATCCCAACTTTGTCATTTTACTGGGTTAACCCTTTAAGTGACATTGTGTCTTAATGCAGTCAGCTTTATCATTTTACTCTGTTTAACATCAGACGATGTTACTCGTCTGGGGGAGCATGCTGGCGCTTCGTGTCTTAAGCAGATTTTGTGGGGGATTGGGTTAATGAATTTCATAATGTTATGTTTATTTAGAGTGATAGCAAGAAAATTGGTGTGTTAATGAAAAGTGAAAACATGTCACCAGCTTTTAAAATCATTTTACAACCACTAACTGAAGACGACGAGAGTTCAGGTATGTACACATTGTACGCATGTATGTACGGAAAAGTTGAAATCATTTACATATAAATCACAGTTCAAGATTATATAACTGGGAATCAGCCTACACTATTTTCTAAGCCACGAATTACTTTCCATTTTAGTGAGTGGTTTTAGCAGTGACATCTAAGCCACGAATCGTTTTTCATTTTAGTGAGTGGTTTTAGCAGTGACAGTATAACTACAGCAGGAGTACGAGTACAGGAACATGTTAAAAGATTTTTAAAATGTGAAGAAGACGCCATGTTGGACAGAATACGGAGATACACTGAAGAACAAAAAAGACTTTATACCACTGTACAGTCACGTGCTCATAACGATAAAAGAGCGCTATTAAGGTAATCCTTGGACCGAGGTTACAATTTCTCTAGACTGCGCCTGCACTTTACTATAACATCGCTCTGTCTCAAAAAAACTGCAAGTTGCATGCTACTATAGTATAATAAATCACGTACTACTCATCAAGACTTAGTGATAAGTGCTTGATGTTCTCAAGGCAAAGAGTACTCTAATACAAATAATAAATGTGGTGCGTTGTTTTTTAAGAGGTGCTGTTGAAATAACCTGCGATCAGACCTTTTTGCCTGAGCGGGTAGGCGACGAAATATGAAGGCCTGGTTGAATTGTTTACAATATTAAGTTTGTGTCTTGCAACCGCCTGTACGGTTGTAGCTATGATTTGCTATTTCTAACATCACGCCATAGTTAATGTAGCCTGCGTGTCAGGCTCTATGCTTGAAATAGAGCCTGCTGCTGAAGTCAATGGATTTATGCGTACGAATCGTATCCAGAATTCCCATTTGTGAGAAAATAAATAGCCTTGCCTGTTAAGGTAACGTCAGGTTATTGTTTACGTAAGAAGATGATATTCCGTACGTGTAATTGTACTTTTGATCGCATTAATTACTGCCTTTGCTTTCTATAAACACGATCAATAACCGTTAGGAATCTTTAGTATATAATTCCTGGCCGTTTAATGAAAATTGGTCTATTTATTTTCGAGATATTGGCGGAAGAATTGCCCGTTATTGTCATATTTTTAAATAAACAAGACGCTCTACGGAGCGTTAACTCGCTGGGGCTATACAAATACGCACATTACAGTAGATGATCACACACCAATACATAGCGGAAAAGTCGAAAACGAGCGCGAAAGGCTTAACAGTTACACAGTACTAAAATGCGGTAGGCCCTACCCTACACTACAAGTAAAGTTATATCCAACCTCGCAGCGCAGGCTGAAAGACCCTGGCTTGCAAGGTTGAGTTATATTTAATACGCTGCAATCCTTCTTCAAGAACTGTCAGCCGCCAGTTGGTCCGTACGCTAGGCCCTGGCTAGGCCTAGGATTAAACTGCGCTTTAAAACTTTCAAAATAAAATATTTTTGAGCTCAAAATACTATCAAAATGAAAACTGGAGAGAGACGAATCCACTGGTATACGGCCGAAAAAGAGAAAACCAATGATACCAAAGTTATCAAGGATAAAACGTACTGTATTTTTTATAATTAGTTTAATAATTTTGAGCGAATTATCAAGAACACAATTTCGCTTGATTTTCAAAGACAAAGGCCATAAATCCGCTAGAATACGGTTGTTTAGTAATACATTTGACATTCGTAATTAGCACAATTTCTAGCGCTGAATGGAACGGTGGATATATCCTTATGGCGCCATTAGGCATTACAAAACACTATGAAACGTACTGCGAGCTATTTGTCAACAATTACGTAAACAATACAATTTGACCAATTTCGCTTGATTTTCAAAGGCCATAAATCGCTAGAATACTGCTGTTTTGTAATACATTTGACATCCGTGAGTACAATTTCTTACACTGAATCGAACGGTGGTATTTTTATCTCTATTGCGCCATTAATAGGCATTACAAATACAAGAACGTTTGTAGCGCGAGTGATTTCTCAACAATAGTATACGTACTGCGAACGATTTATCAACAAATACAATTTCGCTTGATTTTCAAAGGCCATAAATCGCTAGAATACTGGTGTTTTGTAATACACTTGACACCGTAAGTACAATTTCTTACGCTGAATCGAACGGTGTTGCTTCGGTTCTCTATAAAACTTTATAAACTTACTTGCGATTTGCGAAGGTTGCTGTTTCCATGTTCAATTTTCCTGAATTTTCCTCAAAATGCAGGGTTATTTATGGATAATTTGGGTAAAATTGACAGAAGCCTTATGGATAATTGGGGGAAAAATTAGGCAACTCATTAATATTCTATTTTGTGGCTATCAACGACGATCGGAAATCTGACATCCGACATCCACCACGCGTGCCGAAACCTATACTCGCCAGGGCACAGAGTGCCCCAGCGAGTAATAAATAAATTAGCTTTGACAATCTAATTAACAATCGCCGTTTTGATTGATTGTTATTTTCTTGCATCCAAATCACTCTCTATTGACTTCAGTAGCGTAGTTCACTTTCTATTGACTTCAGTAGCGGGCTCTATTTCAAGCATAGAGCCTGACACGCAGGCTATATTTAATGTATCATTTTGATTGGTTGATGCTAATTAGATGTTTTACTGGTTGTAACTATTATTAGATTGTTGTTGTTGTTGTATGAAATTAACATTTCTTCTGCGATATTTTGATTGGATAGTAAATATAAAACTACAGTATAGAGTGAAAAGCAACTGGATCAAGACTTGTGTCAGGCTCTCTATGTAATACAAAGCAAGATCACAGGTTGAAAATTTCTAGTGTTTCCATACATATTAATTGCAATGATATTTCTTACAGTATTTTAAGACGAGCAGCTGAAAGTAAAGTTAAGGAAAGTTTATCTGATGCAATGGCTGATTTAGGATCTGGAGTATCAGATGAAAGACCTCGACAAAGAACTGGTAAGTTTCCTTTACTTTTGATTCAACTTTAACACTCTACTGTTTATTACACTGCCTCATGGCCTCGTTTTCATGTCGTTATTTCCTCGCGTTTCATGCACGATAGGTGTAAGGATAGGTTTGTGATTGGCTGGACATCAACAGGAATAGGTTTGTGATTGGCTTGACATGAACAGGAATAGATTTGTGATTGGCTTGACATCAACAGGAATAGGTTTGTGATTGGCTCGACATCAACAGGAATATAGCTTTGTGATTGGCTTGACATCAACCGGAATAGGTTTGTGATTGGCTTGACATCAACAGGAATATAGGTTTGTTATTGACTTGACATCAATAGGAATAGGTTTGTGATTGGCTTGACATCAACAGAGATAGGTTTGTGATTGGCTTGACATCAACAGGAATACTGTAGGTTTGTGATTGGCTTGACATCAACAGGAATAGGTTTGTGATTGGCTGGACATCAACAAGAATAGGTTTGTGATTGGCTTGACATCAACAGGAATATAGCTTTGTGATTGGCTTGACATCAATCGGAATAGGTTTGTGATTGGCTTGACATCAACAGGAATATAGGTTTCTGATTGGCCTGACATCAATAGGAATAGGTTTGTGATTGGCTTGACATCAACAGAGATAGGTTTGTGATTGGCTTGACATCAACAGAGATAGGTTTGTGATTGGCTTGACATCAACAGGAATATAGGTTTGTGATTGGCGTGACATCAACAGAAATAGGTTTGTGATTGGCTCGACATCAACAGGAATAGGTTTGTGATTGGCTTGACATCAACAGGAATAGGTTTGTCCGTGGCTTCGCAGCAACAGGAATAGTTTTGTGATTGGCTTGACATCAGCAAGAAACATATTCATGCAGGAAACACGGGGATAGAACCTTCATGTGCCCCTACCATGCATGCTAAAGCAAACATGAAAACGAGGCCTTCGGGGCAAAGTGAAATAAACGGTCTAAAGCTTTACTAACTTTATTCAGATGTGATATATTAAACACAAGGAAGCGTGTTTCATTTCGTCCAAATGTAACGCAGCGACTCTGAAGATCTGGGCAAAATTCCTAAAGTAACCACTAACTCTGGTAAACGCTCCTATCTGGCTTTACGTGATTAGTCTGGTGGCAGTTCTCAAAAATATCGCGTTCGATGGACATTTATAGTAGAAGCGGGAAACAGGGCTTAAAATGACCGTGTTGTGATTCTTTTTAAGAATATCGCTGTTTCCAGCTTCAAATATGGTTGCTAAGTGTGTTAAGGGGGCTTTAATTCGGACATGTGTTTGTTCAACATGAAAACGAGGCTGAGTTGAAAAAACGTTTTAAAAGCCATAAAAAGTTTCTTG
>CACRXK020000691.1:0-27785 GCA_902702795.2 Paramuricea clavata | reverse complement strand
AGACTAGGTTGATGTTGCGATTCTTCTGAGTGTGCTTCTCCAAATTCGGTATCTTGCGTTTGTCTTACAGTTACACGCTTCTGAAGACGCTGGATGTGTTCTTTATTTGTAAAGCTACTGTAACAACTTCGGTGCCAAAGTATTTGTTTGTCGCTTTCACTCAAATTCACGTTTTTTAATCTATCTATGGTGTCTTGGAAAGAAAGATCATTGCATTTTTCTCGGATAGTTGCACACTCTACAACACGTTCTATACCTTCAGCAGAAGCCTGAGAAAGGGGAAATTTCTTTGCCGGACGCTTTATACTTTGACAAATAAAACATCTCTTCCAGTAAACATGGTACGAACAAGCCGGCGATGGTGAAGTTCTGGCTGTGCCTGTAGCTGCGGCAAGCGATGCAATCGCTTCCATTTAATAAGCTTAACAATCTCTACGTTTTGTTAAAATTTATACACCAGCTTCCATATTTTAACTTGATTTATTAATATACTTCCAACTGCAGAATCGCTGTAAGGATTTGTGTTGTTTACGACGACAGACAGGCGCCACTTAATGTTGCAAAAAGTTAATTATATACGCAAGCGAATTTAATTCCAAAACGAAAAAATGTCTGCAAATTATAAATTTTACGAATTTGTGTATTCGAATTTTTTTGTTAGTCATATAGTAGTATTACAAGGCGCGATTTGTTTCCATTACATTAAAAATAGCACTGTAAAGTAAGTTATTAATCAAATTTTCGACAGTCACGTGATCAATCTGCCAGATCACGTGACAAATTTGTAGCTTTGATTTGGGTAGATGTTAAGTACATTCATACACTAAATAGTCGTAAAGACATTTAGACAGCCCAAGAAACTTTTTATGGCTTTTAAAAAGGTTTTTTTCAACTCAGCCTCGTTTTCATGTTGAACAAACACATGTCCGAATTAAAGCCCCCTTAACGCACTTAGCAACCATATTTGAAGCTGGAAACAGCGATATTCTTAAAAAGAATCACAACATGGTCATTTTAAGCCCTGTTTCCCGCTTCTACTCTAAATGTCCATCGAACGTGAAAAATAAGGCTATTCCAGGATAGTGCCACCAGACTAGATTGAACTTCTCTAGACATTGACATACGTGACGCGTTCACGGTTTCTCAGTTTGAGAACGTCTATTTAAATATGACATTTCCTAAACTTGCTAAAGCCAATGTTCTAACCAGCCAATGAGCGAATGAAATAACCTACTAAGAACTACAATCATGGCAAAAATCCGTCGACACTTACTGTAACTGTGAACCAAACTATAACTGTTCATGTGCACATATTGCCGTCTTTGTATCCCATCTCCACCGTACAATGATGGTTGTCACATCGTATTTCACAAATGATTTCACACAACCAATTTATAAGTTTTTAACATTGAACAGGGGGAGTTGACTATTGCTGCCTTTGCTATTATTGGGAAAGCTAGGTGTTTCTATTTACGCACGCGCAGTCTAATATTTGCCCGCATTGTAAGTACTAACGCACATATTGTAATTATTTATACTGTAGTTGTTAAGATTGTAGTGTATGTGAAAGGTTTGAAGATGGCAATCCTGTGAGTGTGTTTTATTTGTTCAATTCTGATTCTCTCATTTTGCAATATTTGTCAGATTTTACGGATAGCGCTTCAGGTGTGAGGATAGTTGAAACAGCAAGCATCAGTACATCTTGGAATACCAGAGAGAAATCAAGTGAAATGGACAATGATAATTTAGACCCATTGTTTCATACTGAAGATTTTCAACCTTTTGTCGACTCCGATGAAGGAGAGTCCAGTGGTATGTATAGTTCAGTAGACTGAGATAGTTAAGGCTGTTTTGCACTTCAACCATATCGTACCGAAACGTAGCGTATTTCTTTGTTTCCTGAACACTAAAGTGGAACTGATGACTTCGACACAAAAGAAAATGCTACGGTACGTTACTATAAGGTTGATGTGGAAAACGGTCGGAAAATGGAAATATCGAGTGTAAATTTAATATATGTTATTATACCTAACCAGGAGCAGTTGTGAAAAATGTAATGAATCGATCTTATCTTTAACCCTGGATCAAATGAATATGGGAAAGCCTAAGAGTTACGTCAAGTTAAGCCTACGTCGAATTTTGGTCGCGCGTCAAATGCTATTTAAACAATAGATAGTGACATGATAAACTTCATTAAGCTAAAGCTTCATTATTTATTGTTTGAATTGCATTCGACCCGACCGAAATTCGACGTATAAAACAGACCTAGACGTTTTTTTTAAATTTAAAACTATTTCATGAGGGTAACACTTGACAGTAAGCAAAACTACTGATAAATCCGTGGCCCTCCTTATAGTTAAACTAATTTACAGATCAAGATATATTAAAACTGTTCTTATGCTCTTCCATGACTATCACGTATTCTTTCTAAGTTGAAACATAGTTGGAAGACTCGCAAAACCTTTAATTTGTTAACCTCCCGCTTAAAATCCCACCTGTAATAATGCGTGCCTGTAAGCTGTCCAGCTCTCATCTCTGTTTGACCAGGCTTAGTGTGTCCGTAAATCTCTACAGTTTTGTATATACGGACACACATAAGCCCCGGTGAAGCAGAGATGAGAGTTGGCTGAATAAATCGAGACTGAATATAAAACTGATTTTACAATGTTTATATCTACTGATTTCCGCCATGCACATATGAACAAGGTTTTTCACGTATTTGAATCTCTATTTTGATTTTGCGCAGATTTTGTGTGGGTAATGGTGCTGTGGACTTATGACCATGTTTATTTATACTGTATACGCGGATTTGCAGTAATGGTGCTGTTGGTTTTGTGACGTAAAGTCAGTCACGTCAGAACATTCTTAATTTAAGACATTACGTGATTATGCTGATTCATGCTTTTGCTATATTTATCGTTTACGTAGTATCTAAAAATAGTATATATGTAATGTTCTATAAATAACTTGCGGACAGTATAAAAGCAGCGAAAGCTTAAGCTAGGAAAAGGATTAGGAAAAGGAATATAGAAAGAAAAAGGATCAGAAAAGTTTAGAAATAGTAATTTGTTGTAATGTCAGTTGTTGTTCAAGAAGAAGAAATTGATATTGTTGAATTTATTGTCGTCGCAAAGTTCATAAGACTTAGAGGAAGCATATTCCAAATACGAGAAAGGCTCCTTGGCCAGCGCGTGTCGCTGTGTCTGGTCAAGGAGGGCAACGAGCGTAAAGATGATGAAGATGCAGACATACATTTTTGTTCGTTCTCACCCGCGAACGTAACAGTTTATTCAATGTCGTTGATGGTGGGCGATGGTTCCATGCATTACTATGTTGTCTTGGATCAATTGAGAAGTAAAATGCCATTTTTCCTGAAATCATTTTCTTTAATGATCACTAGCTAACAATGATCGACGAATGCATCGCTGACTATCGACGTCATATCGAACCAGCCACTATCTTATACCTATAGTAACCCATGCATCTCTCCTAAAATATTATAAGTCAATGAATTCAATGTGTTCATTTTGTTTACATAACAGTTTTGATCAGACATATATGGAGTATATTTCTTATACCTATAGTAAACCATCTTTCCTAAAATATTATAAATCAATGTGTTCAAAGTGTTCATTTTGTTTAGATAACAGTTTTGATCAGACATATTTGGAGTATATTTCTTATACCTATAGTAACCCATCTCTCCTAAAATATTATAAGTCAATGAGTTCAATGTGTTCATTTTGTTTAGATATACTGTATATATGGAATATATTTCTTATACCTACAGTAAACCATCTTTCCTAAAATATTACAATCCAATGAGTTCAATGTGTCCATTTTGTTTAGATAACAGTTTTGATCAGACATATATGGAATATATTTCTTATACACATATACAGTAAACCATCTTTCCTAAAATATTATTAACCAATGAATTCAATGTGTTCATTTTGTATAGATAACAGTTTTAATCAGACGGATATGGAATACGAGAGATCGTCAACGAAGACAAGATATTCTTCATCTGTTCCTGTCAATGTTCCGTTAATGAACAGATCTAGAGTCGAGTTGCGAGGAAGATTACAACATGATGACGAATGCGTAAGTTCTTTCATGAACATATTATATCAATTTTCGGTCAGTCACTAGTAAAGAAATTCTGGTTTTGTATGGGTAATAGTATGGTTTCAAGTGTAATTTGGAGAAAACATGCACGAGTGAGTTCTTCAAAGAGGATCGAAATTCAAATATAAAATACTCATGAGTGTCCGTTTTCGGAATTGCCCTCCAAACCATACTATTACCTATACATACAGTAGTATCCATATAAGAAAACTATGAAGAGCAAATTCGTGGTAACTCGCTGCATGACGTGCGAAATACATCATTACTCGCATATTTCAATGACATAGAAACTTAATAGAAGTTTTCAAAGTTCAAACGGTCTATCCCAGTGTTGACGATAATAGACAGGTTCAGATTTGACTTCACTACCAGTACCGCTACCTTAAATGTGTTACGCATGCAAGAGCGTGAGGAAATCGTCGCATGTTTTTGTTTTGGGACCGTAACAAAGCGATTTATGGTCGTCGGGAGAAGTCTAATCTGAACAGGTCTAAACAGTCTGTCGCGACCGCTACCAATGGAGCCGTCAAAGGTATCGGTAGTGGTAGTGGAAGTTGAATCTGAACCTGTCCAATAAGAAAGCTGTGGATTGATAGAAGAATTCAACTACCTGAAAAATACAAGCTTACTTTCCACGATTCGAACGAAGGCCTTCGCCGGGAAGTTAGTGATGTTCTTTATATAAATTCCATTCACATTTCACACTTCGTCCCTCGATCGAGACGATTTACATAGTTTTGGCGTGATTTGACCATTTGGATTTCGTTAAATTCCTGCCCATCCGTTGTAAGTGCAAAATAATCAATGTTTCATTCATATTTGTAACAATTTGCAACATGAAAATGATATTCTCGATCGATTTTTTTTTTCGAATTGTGTCTGAATATAAAAAGTCGTATTGACATTTTGTAGTAGTTTTGATATGAACAAATTAATCCCGTGGGGGTAACATAGTCGGTCCACAAGGGTTACATAGCTGGCCGTCCAAAGTCTTCGGGTTTTGGCAGGCATCGCCGCTATTAATTTTTTTGCCTGCAAGAAATTTTGCCCGATAATCGAAAGGCGATGCCTGAGGAGGAGGCTAAAACACGACAAATATTGAAATAATTTCAAAATAAATACCCTTAATTGTCTGCTACTTTTTTTACCAATAAAGGCAAAGCCTGGAATTATGGAAATGTCAATAAAATTTCGATTATTTTGAGATTTTGAAGCCTCTCTTGCATTTCATTGCCGTGCCAAGCCAGTGTAGTTATGTCCGATCAGCAGATTTTCTCGCGACCAGTCAGAAACGTTTTAAAGTATTTTGATTGCACAGGATTCGTGCAGGTCCTTGAACTCCTTGAAAAGTGCTTCAATGTTGGGATCAATTTCAAGAGCACTTGAAAAGCCCTTGAAAATAGAAAATATGTTAAAAGACCTTGAAAAGTGCTTCAATTGAGAAATCAATTTCAAGAGCACTTGAAAAGCCCTTGAAAATAGAAAATATGTTAAAAGACTTTGAAAAGAGGAAAAGTTAGAGGAAGCGTACCCGATTTTTGTAGCGGAATTTTAGGGAAAGCTAAGGAAGTTCAAAGCTGTCTGTCCATGTGTTGACAGCCACAGTGATGGGAAGATCAATAAACTAAGCGACTTTTATTCTGCTTGTAAGACATTTTGAAAAATGTGGAAAATTTCAGTCAGTTTAGACATTGAATAGTCCTTGAAATGGCTTTTAATCTTTTTCTTGTGAACCTCAGTAACTAAGCTACTTTTATTCTGTTTGTAAGGCATTAAAAAGTCTTTGGAAAACTTCAGTTTAGACATTAAATAATCTTTGAAATGGCTTTTAATTTTTTTCTTGGGAATCTCAGTAAACTAAGCGACTTTTATTCTGTTTGTAAGGCATTAAAAAGTATTTGGAAAACTTCAGTTTAGACATTGAATAATCCTTGAAATGGCTTTTAATTTTTTTCTTGGGAATCTCAGTAAACTAAGCGACTTTTATTCTGTTTGTAAGGCATTAAAAAGTATTTGGAAAACTTCAGTTTAGACATTGAATAATCTTTGAAATGGCTTTTAATCTTTTTCTTGGGAACCTGCACCAACCCTGTTGCATCAGGGGAATTTGAAAATGTATCGGGAAGAAAAATATAAAAATTATACGATTTATTTTTGATAAAGCACATTAGTTATTATAAAAATACTTTTTCCATGCTTTGGCTTGCTCAATCGAGTTATTGAGAACTTGGGAAGTTGGGAGATCACGAAAAACCGCAAGAGTTGGTCGAGCCTCAATAACTGAATTGAGCACGTCAAATCATGAAAAATTCTTAAATATTTATTCAGTTTTAATTTTTTAAATCTGTAATTGAAATTTATTCTTTAATTTTCGCAGGAAGAAATGCCATCACCAGATAAAATTGCAGAATCAATTCAAGCATTAGCAAGAAGTGTTCATGATTCAAGAGATATCTTTGGAGAATTACCTCGACCTAGAAAAAATACTTTACCTGTCACCTTTAATTAGAGTTTCTACGAAATTTAATATATTTATATAATAAATGTTTACGTAATATATTGCTTTAATTAAGTATCTAATGTGTGATCTGCACTAAATAGTTATATTGCAATCAATTCAATTACCATACCGTTTCGATAGAGCGTTGACTAACTCTTTTCACAAAAGTTGCATTAGTCCGATGTCATTACAACCATGCAAGTAATAAATTATTAACCATTTTTGGATTTCAGTAACAATTGCAAAGAAATTGCTTCGTCTCCATGTGCTTACATGCAACCAATGGGCCTGTCTGTGACTATAACTATATGATTCTTATGTAAGTAATAACATGCCGACTTTACTTATGTATACCCGGGCATTTGCATAATTTTGCAACGTAAGGACAAATTCCCGACCACAGGGCAATGATTATTGGGCAAATGTCCTATTCCCGGGCAAATAGGTAAGTGGTAAATTCCCCACCCACGGGAGCACAAAACAGCTGAAGGAACACTACATTAAGCAAACAATAATTGCCATAAAGAATTTCTATATTTTATTCCAACATCAAGCAACAGAATATTATCTTCTGCAACTTTTCACTTTTCTTGGGCTCTCTAAGTTTTTAATGCAAGATTAAATCTGAATAGACATCAACATAATTCCCGATCCTCGCGCAAAGCGCGTGGGGGTGACGAGGATACTAATGTTCCCGGTCGGATAAAATTACCCATGCAAAATGTTAACAATAGCGAGTTCAGAGCCAGCGATTTTGTCTGCCTGGAATTTTGTATGTATTTGATGGTAAGTCAACAAAACAACAAATTAAGCTGAATGATCTCTTGAGAAAGTTTTTATCCCCGAACCTCGCGCGCATCGCCAGGCAAGGGTACTAATTCCGTCCGGCTATTTGCACCCGGGGAAAGAAAAGCACTATAGCAAGATCCAGGGCGCTTTAATCACTCAACATTTTTGAAATCTCGTTTGAAAATACAAAACGTCAAACTCAAAACATTTTGAATGACAATTATTCTTCAAAAACAAAATTTTTATTTTATCCAATCACGAGCTAGTCTCCAGACCCCTATGTAACTCGCTCTCTTGCGAACGAAATGAAAGAACAAAGTCGCGCGGATCTCGCTTAAGGCTGATTTCCACTGCTGCGTTTTTCATACGTACGTATACGCACGTAAAACTTTAAATCCGTTTAAATGTTATATATGAAATAACCAAATGAATAAAGCAACAGAATTTAGTGTTCCGCATGTTTTAGTATGCATTTGTTAACTTATTTGTAAAATATTTAAAAAATAGGATTCAAAGTTTTACGTGCGTGTACGTGCGTACGAAAAACGAAACAGTGGAAATCAGCCTTTAGCATTCCTTTCCTCTGGTGTAAACAGCCGGAGGGAATTAATACCCTCTCCCTCAAAATATCAACACTCTATCATATTTCCTACCTTGACAAGTTTAGGACAGTAACATCAAAATAGAAACTAGGCTTGGGTGGGTACTATGACATTTTATCACTTTATTACTGGAAGTAATTAAACTTGACATTTGGGCTGAGTAACGAGTATGTCTAATTATTGATGTAAAGTATTTTGCCTCCTTACAGTTAGAATTTGCCTTAAATGCATCAGAGGGGTCGCTGTGTGGGATAAGGTCCCTGACAAGGGGTGGAACTTATAAATTAAATTATATATTGCGCATGTTGCGCAACATAGGGAGTGTAATATAGAAGAATATGCAACCATACAAGAAGGGAAATTGCATAAGGCAAGAGGTCATTGCATAAATATTTCTAGAAGTTAATTAATGTAAGCCGTAACTACAATTTAAAAAGTAATTGCTGAAAATTCTGCACGGCTGATTGCGCAACATGTGATCATTACGCATAATTACCAAATCAAATTACCAAAACTCAATCGAGTAAATTTACCATATTTTATTTAAATTGCGACTAGATAGATGCAAAGCCAAAGAACTATTTTTCTGAATCAAAAAATTATAATGTAAATCATATTTAATTTTGTAACATGTGTTGCTCTAGAAGCTGGAAATGCTGTACGTGCTTTTGACATTCTTTCTTCCACTAAAGGGATTCCACCTAGACCAAATGGCACGGACATTCCAGGATCTTTCACTCGTGGCACGTACGCACTTCTTTCTAAATTGAAAGAGATTCCGATGAGTTTAAAGTGACGTACTTTACAGGCACTAGCATGGCAGCAAGAACGGTGTTGGAAAGGCATACTGTAAGTTTAGATTTTATTGCATTAATCTTATAAATTGAAGTTAGCGACCCTCCTGCCCCAATGGGATCGTATACTTCAACAAGTATTCCACATGAAGAATTCAATCCCTGCATTTGACTGAACCTATATTTGAAACTTTTAATTGCAGTACAACCATAGTTTTATTTCATTACACTAGCCTGTAGGGCCAAGTGTCTTAAATCCCTAATTTTCTGTTTTTTCCCGGGGTTTTTTCGTTGTCGAGAAATCGCATAGCAAAACATGTAATGCCATTAGGTCAGATGTATTAGGTCAAGCTGGCATCGCGTAATACAAACGCGCAATCAAAAAACATGGGTTTACCCCCTTAAATTTATCATTTCTCGCTTTATATATGACATTCTCAAAAAGTACACTCGGGTTAAAAATCTTTTTATTATTGCGCTAATTCTTGTCGTAGATCTTTCTTTAAAATGTTAAAAAAAACTCCGCCACTTTGGTCTTAAAGTTGAGTGCTTTTTTACAAAAAAATCTGTAAATGAGCCAGCGACGCGTCTGTCTTTAAAGCGTCGTAACACCGTTTTGCCGTGCGTCATGTAAAAATGTACACGCGGATTGGAAAAGCCCGGGTTTTAGGCAATCATTTTGCTGGGGATTATTCTATTTTATATATTTGCGGTATAATTATTCGACAAATTTGGTTTGTTAATAAGCAAATACTTTCTGGGCTGCCAGGGCATTGTACAAGGCATTTTTTATTGATCTAGCTGACTATGGCTACAACATAATGGCCTTTAGTTTCGCTCGAAACGTCGAGAAGCATTCAACTATTTTACTTTATTTATACTATTAAGGCTTGGATGTTTATGCGCTAGAAAATTGCAGGTTGATAATGCAGGTTGACCATCATCTGTTGCACGATAGTGCTTATAGTGAAATACACCTGTTCCTCTGGACTCTAATTAATAATACACTACATGCACACTTACAGGACAAAATAATCCATGACTTTTGGGATGTACAATTTTGTAAAAGCCTTTCTCAACCTCGTTCCCAGGGTCTTTCTTAGAACGGCGCGAGGCGAAGGAAAGACCCTGGTTTCGGCTGGTCACGTGTCACCCAGATTCTGGGTGATAAATTAAAATGATACTATGGGCAGGGTGGGAGAGGAGCGTGTTTGTCGCGCTTGTAACAATATTTGCAATTTTGTGTGATGAAATTTAAATTTGCAACAAGAAATCGTGAAGAGAACTGCAATTAAACTGTCGAGTTACAATTCAAGCAAGTTGGATCAGATTTCAACTTATAGACTTGGCAAAGAAAGCACGCCTGGGCGGCGTGGCAATATTAATTTAAAGCCTACAAGAAAATTCGTATCTCTAGACCGACCAATGTGGTTTATATTTATTTCACTGTTAGTATTAAAGTATATCCTGATACTCGAACCAAAAGAATATATTTATTGATGAGATGTGGAATTGGAACGAAATAGCGAGATCTTTTGATTTCCGAAATATCGCCAAACGGCCAAGACGCCAACTGTATCGAGATTGTTGATTATAAAGGCCTTATCACCAAACTTAAATCCCGTCAAAAGACTATAAAATTTCCTGCAAGATCTCAACGATCATGGTATATATGTCAAAGTCTAGCTGTCTGTTGAAAATCTACGGTATTACAGTAAAATCATACATCAAAGATAAGTCAAACGACAATATATTTGTCTTACTGTTTACTATTGTGTTTATACCACATTTATAAATTTTATAAACAGCTTTCGTTTTTACACAAGCTTTAATTCTCTGCTTTATATATATTCTTAATAAAACAAGTGAGATTTAATTTTTTGCTTTGTGAAATAGAATACCGTTATTTTTTAATGGACACTTTGTATCGTCTCTATCATATCTAGGATTGCTTGTGTGTAAATACCCTACATGTATCACTATATATGCCACTATCAAATAAATATAGAAATATAAATGAACTTATTGAACTAGAAATAAACAGATTGAGACACAATGAAAACTGTTAGTAGCCTTCCTTAGTAGAAGTAGAAAACTCGAAAATTTATGTGTATTCGTATGGCAGTCTGCGCGTCTGACACTGTACTGACACTGTAAATTTGTGATGTAGATAATTTATAGCCTAGTTGCGTGCATAGTAGGAAAATAATATCTGACCAAGAAAAAGGCTAAAGCCTTACTATAATTAATGAATACGAATTATGTACTAAATCCAAAATTTTAAAGATAAATCACTGACAGACATTTCTCTGTTTGGCTAGTATCAAATGTTTACATTTGCTGATATTGGGCTCTCTCTAGTC
Source organism: Paramuricea clavata (assembly GCA_902702795.2). Taxonomy (NCBI): domain Eukaryota; kingdom Metazoa; phylum Cnidaria; class Anthozoa; order Malacalcyonacea; family Plexauridae; genus Paramuricea; species Paramuricea clavata. The sequence continues at coordinate 16,609 of CACRXK020000691.1, read as the reverse complement.
CAAGACAATACAATACAATACAATACTGTTTCTTTTAAAAATCTTATAAACAAGACGTGCAAAGCATAGCAACGTTTACAAAAAAGGACAAATCTAATGCGTGTTTTAAAAACATAACATATGTAGAAATGGTGACTACTGAAAAGCCCATAAACGTTTGTTATAAAACCGCGCTCGAGTGTGAAGAGAGCATTGAATAATAATAACACGAGAGAACACTGCGAGTAACGATTTGCTTGGTTTCTTGACTTGACTGTTGGTAAAAATGTAAGAATGTTCTTGTAAATTCAAAGCAAATAAAATAAACAAAAATTAGCAAGTATTTTGAACTTACTGGTATAATAGTTCGCAAAATGTATGTTTTTAACTGTTTGTAATTTGATACTTTCACCAAACCCCCCTCGGGCAATCTATTTTGGACGAGGCACGTGACCAGCCGATACCAGGGTCTTTCCTAAAGACCCTGGGAACGAGGTTGGGATATACTGACCTTCGTCGTAACAACCGAAAAAGCCAAACGCAAGAAGATTGAAACCGAACGCAAGGCGAGTGAAGACAGGAGATTCTCTCTAATCCTGGAAAAGAAGCTAAAGGAGAAATAGTTTTACTATAATAAAAACATAATGACCGACACGAAGAAGGAAGTCATCAACGAACTGTACGATGCTGCGCTATTAACAACCGGAATTGTTGGGGTATCCTACCTTGCCAAAACGGTTGCTGGAAAAAGCCCTGGTGCACCGATGACTATGGAAGGAGCGGCAAAGCTTGCTGTTGCTGTGGCAGGAAGTGCATTTGCCATTGGGTACCTGAAGGATAAAGGGTATATCCCAAAAGTAATTGACAAATAAAGAATGACATCTGTTGTGGTTGGAGGACTCTTTAATGCTGTGGCTTTTGCTGGGGATAAAAAGAAGAGGTGAAAAGACATAACCAAGCCTTGGAGAAGCTTGCGAAAGCTAAGGAGAAGTTTTATGAATCCGAGGTGAAGCGTAGGAATGACGAGGCAAGACATCGGGCCGAGATCTTGGATGCTAACAAGGATATTGAGGAAACAAACAGGGCATCGGAAGACCTGATGGATTATACGAGGCTTATGGATAGTACAGCATCCCAACGCAGACCAAAATTGGAGGATTACTATCAACCGTCAGACGAAATGAAAAAATATGCAGTGTTGACAATGGGTATCCTGGGGTATCCTGGGTGTTGGTGGTGACTATGGATTAACACGAATATTTTAAATCTTACAGAAAGATTTAAGAAAATCTTATGTTGTCAAGAGGAAGCAATTTACGTTTGTAGTCCTTGTTCTGATGGTTACATTTCCAGCAGAGTCTACGTCCTTGGATTCCAAGCCAAAAATTTGTACATTTATATTTCCTGAATTCAGGACGATAAAGAATGTGAACGAAACCTGATATTCTGCTGCTCTGATCGCGCGTAAATATAATGACCATTCCCATAGCATCGTCGCGAAATCCGTACAGGGTGGAGGATATGTTGCCGTATTTTTTCCATCACTGACACTAAACCCGATGAACCTTGCGTTCTTCCTGTCCACATCGGAAATGATGGGAGTTTGCAGCAATCGGGGTGAATATCTGGGTATCTGGGTAAAGTCGTACTGTACTGAATTTTTTCCAAGGCTATTCAACCTTACGATGTCGTTCGCATGTTTAGCAGCTTCTGCCGTGTTCCCCTGCTGTGCCTTTTCGACTGTTGTCAACTTCTGTTTCAAGGTGTTCAGGTCTTCCGTTGTTGTACCAAAGTAATCATACCCGAATAAGAAGCTCATTTTTATTTAACGCCGGAATACCAGGTATGCAAGCCCGAAGGATGCGACTGCCGCTGTGCCAAGAGCAATATTTTGAGTATCAGACTTCTGCCTTAGTTCTGGGGGTTTAAAGTCCTCCACGGTTGGGGCTGGTGTAATGTCATGGCTTTCGTCTATATTATTCGTGGGGGTAGGAACAGGATTACTAGTATAATTTACCTTCTCGTTTTTCCCAAACATCATCCCATTCTTAGCTACCGTTAGAACATTGCTAAATCCTGGAATAGGTTTTGTTAAAATCCTTAAGTCTGAGGGAATTAGGATTAGACCCGGCATGATAGCGAAATTTAGGACAACATGCGTGCTTGCGATAGCTGTTCTCATGTTGGAGATGGTAAACTGTCACATCATCCTGAACAACTGTATCCCTTGCTACTTTTCGAAAAACCTCCTGTGTCTGCAGGCTCTTTGCACTCTGACCCGTAATACTCCATCGGGTTTTGGCCTGTGCCCCCACCCCTCTACCCATTTCCTCCAACTCTTTCCTAAGCTGTTTAAACGTCCAGTACCCTTCATCTATCGTAACCTTCTTACCATCCACGGAGATGTAGTCATTGTAACCCTTGCGGATGTTCTTATAATTCCAAAACACAGCGGCAGTCTTCACGTAAAGTTCAGATCCATGGGAAAGGATCAGTGGATCCTGTAAATCCAGGGTAACCCCTCCACCCTCAGTGTAGACCGTTATCTTCTTCATGTTTTATTTACAGGTAATAAAATGAGTCTGACACTGGATGTCGCTGCGGGTACATGTCGATGGCAAAATTGGGGTACATGTCGATGGAAAAATTATACCAAAGTGCAAAGGAGGAAGGTATAAAGGGAGTTAGTCGGAAGAATGTTAAGGAATGGTTACAAACACAAAATACCTACATCATTCACAAACCATCCCGAAAACATTACAAAACCCAAAGAACCTATGTGGACGGGCTTGCACAACAGATCCAAATGGATCTTGTGGATATGAGTAAATTCAGCCGTAAGAATAAGGGAAACCGTTGGATCCTAACTGTCATAGAGGTTCTGAGTCGGTACGCCTTTGCCGTTCCCGTATGGATGAAAAATACTGAAAGCATGACAAAGGCTGTTGAAAATATTCTCATGCAATTTAAGGAGAGGTTCGGTAGGTATCCTAAAACGTCACAATACGACGATGGAAAGGAATTTTATAATGTAGGAGTAAAAACGTTGCTGAAGGATCATGATGTCCACTACTTTTCCACAAGAACCTTCCGGAAAGCCGCACTTGTCGAGAGATTCAATAGAACCCTAAAAACAAGGATGTGGAAATACTTTACGGAAAACAGGACGAAAGTTTGGGTGGACGTTCTACCTAACCTTGTCAGATCTTATAATAATACCACACACAGTACAATAGGGATGAAGGCGGTGGATGTGAACGAGGAAATAAGCTAAAGAACGAAATTTGGACAAGGATTTATGGATACAGACTAAGCAGTTTTTCAAATCCCAAATTTAAGATCGGGGATCACGTTATAAATATCTTTCTAAAGTGCAGGAAATGGCATTTCAGAGACTCTAGACTCCGAGCCTCCCCAGAATGTCACCTGCCTTCGGCAGGCGCTAAGTGTGCCCCTCACTTTTAATAGAGCCGCTCTGTTCAAGTTTGAAACTAACTTTATTGAAACTGGGTATAATTTTCTCTATCAGACCAGAAGTGTCATACATACCTGTTTCCCAGTATGTTCACTGTAAGATTTACAAAATGTATGCCAGTTTTTTTTCCACCCCAGCATACCATGAATGACCAAAATCGGACTGCCCTCATTCTGCCCTGCATTGGCTTCATAGTTCTCATGCGCCAAAGCAAATGATTGGTTTGAAACAAAAATCCACCACAAATTATCTTTGATGGTTGTTTAATAAAGGTTTTAGAACAAAATGTTCTTCTCTGTGTACTAATTCTTCGTAAACACAGCATGATTTATCAAATTTTCCCAGAAAAATAGAATTTTTTAAATCCACACTTTCGCGCTGTTTACGAATATTTTAGCGGGAGATTTCTGCGCGAACTCCCTGACCTGTATATAGCACTGAAGTGAGTACATAAAACCTTTGAAAAGGGATACGAACCCAATTTTGACAACGAAGTATACGTCGTTACAGCGGTGTTCCAGGGAGATCCGAACATGTAAAGCCTTAAGGATCCAGAGAATGGGGAGGACATTTTGGGAAGGCATTACGAACAAGAATTATCTTTAGACTTAAATAAAAATGGACACCATAAAGCAGGACAACCTTAACCAACCGGAAGGAGCTGAAGGAGGTGATGAGGGTGATGATGAAGGTGTATCATCAGCGATACTCCCGTCGATGAAGACGATTTCGCAGGTCCCCTCAGCCAAACTACCGACGGACTAGACGATGCAAAAACCTCTATATAGCTACCGTGAGGAGAATAAGGACAACTCCTACAGTTGGAAGGAACGGCAAACAGACAAACTGTACACATACGGAAAATTTGATAATGTCTGAAGGCTTTTCCGAACTGAATACCGAATAGATCTGGCCGACGGACAAAACTCTAACGAACTTATCTCCAGTTTAGACATCACCAAACATAAGCTAACATTCAACGGGGTCGATGTTGCATTCATTGATACGGGTGGTAAACTACAAAATGTCTAAAAATAAGAAAAATACTGTATCATTAGAAAGATTCCTTAGTCTATACGAAAAAGCACTCGAAGAACACAGGAGAAGAGCTAGAAGTGTAGTCGAAGAGGAAACCGTAGGAGAAGCATCAAGAGCAAACGCAGAAGAAATTTTTGAGGATGCTAGGGAAGAACTACATCAGGAAGATACCACTGCAGGTAATACCTTTACAGAACGTGTACTAAGATTGCAAGCAAGAGGAGGAAAACTAACCGTACAGGAAACCAGGGATCTTGCGGGAATACCCGTCGCTAAGGGTACTCCAAAGAAAATATTAAATACCTAAAAATAGAAAGTAAAAGACTGGAGGAAAAACTAGAAACTGAAACAGATCCAGAAAGACGACAAGTCATGCAAGAAGGTAAAGATCTTGCCGGCCGGGGTATTGACAACGCTAAATTAGAAATGGGTCGGCAACCCGAAACGAAGGAGGGAAAACACGGTTTAGGGAAAAAGCAAGGGAAGACATCCGAACAAAATTTGGAAAATTCCCAAATGGGCAAAGGAAAACCTAGGTGCATTAGCCGCCATTGCTATTTCTATCGTTGGAATCATCACCACTGTCGTGGTGGCTGGTAAAAAGACCATCGTTGGAGCATCCAAAGGACTAGGAGCCGTAGGAAAAGCATTGGCTGGACTTGCAAAATCTGCACTACCAATCCTAGTACCCATCCTAAATTTGCTAAGTACGATCCTAAGCTGGGGAGCTAAAGGTCTTGCCTTCCTTGCCAAAAACCTGTGGATTGTAGCAATCCTAATTGCCGGAGCTATATACAAGTACTTACAAAGTAGACGGAAAAAATAAATTCTACTATAATAAAACATAATGGACCGAACAACTGAACTTATGCCCAACTTTCGACGTATGAATAGGACGGAAATTACTGGTAGTAGGACCAGGCATGTTCTGACCTTTAACCCAAACTCTGCAAAACCGGGGGAGAAAGTTTATGTTAATATCCCAAAACTAAAGGGAGATTCTGTTCTCGTGCCTGACAGTATGGCTCTGGTTTTCGACTTAAAAACAGCAATACAAAGTCCTGGTTCAGAAACAACCTAGGAAAACTGCTCCAGAAAACACTAGAAATCCGCCTCGCCGGGGAAAAGTCTACGACAACAGTGGAGAAAGCCTATTGGAAGTCTACAAAGACCTATGGTTACACAGGAAACAGCGCGACGACATGGTGGAGGACTGTATTGCTACCGGAGCAACGAGGAAGAAAATGTCCAAAGACGATGTCGCAAACGATGATGTTGATGCCACCGCACTGCTCGGGGTGTTCGGGACAAAACAGAAGATCCGGATCAACAAAATCCTTAAAGACCACGGGCTTTACGCCCCACACAACATGGCAAACGACCTACAATATGTGATCACCCTACCTGTAGCAGACGAAATCATGAGTGCACAAGGAGGAGAATCCGTAGAAGGATACACCCTGGAGAACATCGAACTGGAATATGAGTCCATTGACAACATCGATCTCGCAAGAAAGGCTGAAAACCTATACGGATCCGAACGAGAGCTATCCTTCGAACATACCACCCTGATGAAGAAATCCGAATAGGACAAAGACTCCACCATCATTAATGAGACAATCAATATACCACGCAGGAGCATGAAAGCCATCGTTATGTTATTCACAAACAAGACGAAAACCGATAGTGAGGAATATGTATACCCTAATATCGAAAAGGTCAAGGTAACCGTGGAAGGTGTTCCCAATGCAGTCTATAGCCAAGGTATCCCGAATACAAGGCTATACGAGGAAGCAAGGCGACTGTTCGGTACTGGCGATATCAGCCACCAGACACTAACCAACTTCTTCAAAGACAAACAGTTCGCCTTGGTCATCGATCTCAGAACCGTAAACGACGTCAACACATACGGAAACGGTGCTAAAATCCAAAACACCCAGTCCGGAATACTGGTGGAAATCACGAAGAAAGCTACAATTGCAAACGTTGTATGTTACATGTTCGTCCTTTCCGATGGTGTTATGAGGATCGAAAACGGTCAACTAGCTGGGACAAAGTACTAGATTAACTAGGAATCGTAGTTTTTCCATACTCAACAGAGTTTGGAAATTTTTAGGCCTGATCATTAGTCTCCAGTCCTTCCTCCTCAGAAGGTGGTTGTTCAGGTGCTCTCCGATAAACATGTTAACCGTTGTTGCCCCACCACTAACAATCCCTAAATAAGGTACGTATAGGGACAATTTTGCCACTACGCTTTTGACATCACTCCTAAACAGTTTATCCTGATTCAACTCCGTCCTCAGCTCCTCACCACTATCCACCATGTTGATGGTTTCCATAAAGTTGGAAAATTTTTCAATCAAGAATTCCGTCAGCACAACGTTTGCCTTTTCCCTTTGTGCAACCATATAGTCCTTCCGAACTTTCATAATGACTTTTCCGGACGCCTTCTTGAAGTATTTTCCGGACTGGGTGATTTCCCCTTGCATTAGACAGACGGATAAGCTCTGCTCTACTGTCCTCAATTTCCGTATTTTCTGCGGTCGGTGGTTCCTGTTCCATCCTTTTTATTATAACACCGGAATGTTTACCTCGTGATTAAACGGATGTACCAAGTTCACTTCAAGATGAGCATACTGATTCTCCTTCAGCTTCTCCTTAATAGACCTCATTTCCGCATTGTCAACAAGAAGGTATTCATCCAGGATAATCTTCATGTCCTGCCTATTTGGGTTATAGAATGTTACTAATTTCGAAATATTTTGTCTGTACGGTTTAGCAATGGAGGTCAGCTGTTGGGTAATACCAATGGTGGAAATACTCATATGTTGTGCACTAAATCCAAGATCAATCAACTCCCCCGTACGGTCCTTTACAGACTTAGTGCTGGCACAGTTATCCAAGATGATGAGGGATTCCCTTCCCTTGGTGAAGTCCACTACAAATTTAAGGTAATCCTCCACGTCATCCTGCCGGCAGGGAATAACAAAGAAATTGTCGTCCTCATGAATGAAATCCTGATCATAGGTCCTATTCCAGTGATAGGTAGGACAAATCAGGAATATATTTTCAAATTGGTGGGAAAACGTTGTCTTTAGCTCCCGAATGAGGTGATGCGCCTTCCCACAGGCTGTCATACTTACGATAACCATGCTGAATGGCATTTTATTTTCCGGTTAAATAAAAATGGAATGCTTGTCCACAAAACCAGAAGTCGCAAACAGAATGAAGCACAACAAAAATCATAAAAGGAGAAAAATGTTTAACCTGGGTATCGATATTGAATGAGGAAACATCACAATGAGCGCACATACCCAGATCTGATATGCCAGCGCAACGGTCAAAAGATACGGTAAACACAACGGTGAAGATACCACGGAAACTGATGTGGTTGTGCTTGACCAGCTGCCTATTGATCCCGATAACAGTTGAGGTTCTTTTCGTCATCATCATCCCAAGGCTACTACTTCAATTTTAATGCCTGAGGAAACATTAAAATTATCTCTACCTAGTGTCTGAAATATTTTCTTACACCGATCGTGGGAAATCTTCCCGTTAGGAATCTTAAGTAAAGACTCGTCTATCTCCACATTCAACCTCCTACATACCTGATAAGTCAGAATATTGAGATTGGGAAGCCTCTTCCCCCTAAGCTTCTCTGCGTCGCAAACCTCCTCAATGATTTCCAGAACTTCACGTGTTCTTCTTCCGAGCAGACCACAAGCCGTTATGTTCTTCCTCTGACAAAAACTATCGAACTTAAAACTAACGCTACTCTTGTTCGGACCATTCATAGCAGCCCTATCCCAAGAACCATACTCAGAAACATAGTGAGTCGGACCAGATACAAATCCACACTCATTACACGTCCTTTCATCGTTTATATTGATAAACTGATGCCTACGTCCTTCAAAGCACAGCCCTTGTGATGGATCCTGCTTTTCTTGACTAATAGAATCTAGGTACTCTCTATATGCTATTTCAAAAGAATCCGTGTTCTTACTCCTCTTTCTCGGTTCCCAGGGTGGATATTCAAAAGGAGAATCCATACCTTTATTTATACTGGTCCACTCCTATAGGACATAAAGATTTCGACACCCTTATATCAGGGTATTAAAATCCAATCAAATTCACAAAAGCATCTCCCTAAGTCTCATGGAATGATACTCCAACACCTGTGCCTCATAGAACGTCACCCGGATGGAGACTGCGTCCTCGGTTACGTATACACCATCAATCCTAACGACCGCATCGAGATAAAACGCCTCTTCGGTGTACCTCTTGTGGCCCACAGGTTCACCGCCTCCGATAGGGTAAATCAGTGTATCACCATCAATCTTTGCATACAATACCGGATGCCAGTCCTTAGGGTAGAGGCATCACATGAGCCTCTCGCCACGTCCTTATTCTCGTGGATCGTTCACGTGGCGTACTTATCAACCTCAGACTCTACAAGCTCCAAGGCGGATAAGAATGACTCCCTATCCTCCAGCACTATCGGAACGGAGTACTTAGTCTTACCAAACCTGTGATCTGCGATTACTCCGTAAGAAAAACAATTATCAACCTTTAATAAGAGTGGACCCCGATTCTGTGTTAGTATCCTTATCCTATTGCATTTAGATCTCCCGCCGGTAACGTCCTCGAAAGTAAATGAATCCTTGGTGAAATCTGAAACTTTGGTAATGGACATGGCTGATTGTCATACATGTCTACCCAGATATATGTTGATTCTGTGAAAAATGATTTCCGTAAAAACTTCAGGAAGACTCCAGCAAGCATGAATGTGGGAGCGCTGTGCAGAAAGTTGTGCGGAGGCTGTGCGGAGGACTTGTGTATGGCTGTGCGTTGTCGTGCGCGAGTTGGGGAAGAGGTGTCCGGTGGGTAGGGTGTTCCCAGTGTGGCGCAAGGGTTGTGGGATTGGGCATGCCCATACTTTCCCGGGTACACTATAATTTTTCTTACACGAAGTATTTACCTTTTGTGGGATAAAAAATGTAGTGATGATTTTATGTGATAAAAAATGTAGTGATGAGCCAGTACCGCCGTTTATTAGCTACTCGGTGCATATGTCAGCAATAGCAAACTAAACACGGTTTGGTTCATGTAATAGAATACTAAAATTTTTTAAAAGATATATTGCTTAGATTACTGCGGAGTCGTATACTTCAAGGTATATTGTCTAAATTCTTTGAAATTCCACTAAAATGAAATCCAAATGACTTGTTCTAAATTACAAAACAAGTGAAACTCCAAAAATCGATAACATTTTTATTTATCTACGTTTCGACTATATTTCAGTCATCATCATGATAAACTAGCTAGGTTATATATCGAAAGCGGTATTTATATGAAGAAATATGATACAATAGTTAGGTTGATTATTAACGAATTAATGAAATATGATTAGTTCTTATTAGTTCTTATTAACCAATTTAAACCATCACCAGTATCTAATGACAACGACAACGAAGCCACAATGACTGAATCAAACAAAATTCCTAATATCTGGTTACAGCTACCCTATCTTGGCAAATTTGGTGAAAGACTAACTCGTTCGTTGATACGCAAAAATAACCCCTCTCCTCATATTAAAATGCCGATTCATTATTAACTGGAAAACCATTACAGCAACGTATTTGTGTCATGCAAAGATAAAACCCCAAAAACTTATCAAAGCTCTGTAGTTTATGAATTTACTTGCCCTGGATGTAATAGTTGGTACATCGGCAAAAATGATCGCTGCTTATACACCAGAACTAAGGAACATTCACATCACACAGAATCTGTAATCCATCAACACCTCTCTACTTGTGAACAGTTTCAACATATTAAAGCCTGGGTCTTGATTACAATTCGACTGGGCTTCGTAATCATTTATTTAAACCAGAGTAGCGAGCGAAACATGATTGATATACCTGGTTGCAGTGAACGAACAAACTTTATATTAAAGCCCTTTTAGAACTTTATCCCGACGATAACGCAAAGTCTGATCAAACCAGTATAATGGCTGAACATGTTTTCAACAACACTAAAATAATTGATAAATCTAACCATTGGTCCTTTTTACTATATCAAGAATCCCTCGCTATTCAAAGATATAAGCCTGAACTTAATCATGGACTTAAAGCTTCTAAAGAACTAATCATATTTCATTAATTCGTTAATAATCAACCGAACTATTGTATCATATTTCTTCATATAAATACCGCTTTTGATATATAACCTAGCTAGTTTATCCTGATGATGACTGAAATATAGTCGAAACGTAGATAAATAAAAATGTTATCGATTTTTGGAGTTTCACTTGTTTTGTATTTTATTAAAATACTCAGTGGTTCTAAAAATTTTTGTTCTAAATTAAATAAGACGCTTGCTCAGGCGTTCACACCAGCCTGAAAATAGTAACTTTCGTGGTAAGGTGTATCACCGTTAGAGTTAATGAATTTTCTCATGGACTTTTAAAAATTTTAAGAATTTTCAGGCAACTTTGCTAATTTTAAGGACTTTCGCAGAGTTTTGTGTATTTATACTAAGATTTTTTCTTGATATGAAGAGATTTTTGGGAATTTTGTAAGGTTTGCATGGGACCTTTTTTGCGACTTTGAGATCTTGTAGCATTCTTGGAGATATTTCCTACGATTTTTTGGCCGGAGTGCGGGGTGCGAGTTTCTTGCCTCGAGCATTTTAACGCAGCCACGTATGTGACACAGTCTAATAACTGCTCGAGACAACAGGTGAAACTAAACTATCGCACCGATAGTCGAACAGCAGATCCGGGTAGAATTGATTTATATCCTTTTCGAATGTTTTGGAACAAGTCTTACCTTTCTACTTTGTGTTTTCTTTGCCTTGCTGAGATGACGCCATCTATGCAAATTAATGTTTTTTATGAAAAATTAGTACTTTTAAGTATATAAATTTCCAGCAAAATTTCTGATATTACCCCGTGCGTATATTTCAACTTTAACATGAATAACGAAAATGAAAAATACTTGGTAAATCAGGTTCTTAAAGACCATAGTTTAGTTTTTTATAAGTAGCAAATTTAAGAAATTATTGCATGTTTGTGCAGAAAAATATCAACGAGTGACTGTTTCGTAACCTACTAGTCAAATTTACAAATAAACTATGAACCGCAATTGCCATAAATAGTTAGTATAGTGACCAACGTTATGTCTGTACGGGGGCAATCCAAGCACAAAAGATTGTAAAAATTATCAAAATATAGAAGTTTAACACAGGTTCGTTGTTTTTTGTGCCAATTTAGGTCGTGTCCTCATAATAGAGGCATTTGTTTGGTACAACTTTCATTAATTAATAGAAATTAATGACTTATATGATATTCATGCAATTCGTGACTTCGCAGTTGATACAGATTGGATTCGATTTTGAAAAGAAAACTCTATAAGACTTGATTAGTCGTCTACTATACTTGCGACTGAAACAAATTTTTATATTTGTATGTATACGCACAATACCTAAAGCTTCTTTAAGAGACTTCCCATTGTGTTTCAAGGAGCAAAGCTTCTGCCTCATTTCATAAATCCTTTCTATAGGAAGAATTTCATCTTTGTTTTCGGTTGCGATGCTATCCAAGATAATATCTTTGTTTGCGTTGTATGTTTTCTTATCTTGTTTCATCTGTTCGATCTTCTGGTCGTCTCTGATTTCTTTCTCCTTAGCCTGCTCGTCTTTGATCAGCATGTCGAGGTACTCGTTGAAGGAATCATTGTAAGCGATCATGGCATTTTGCTTGAGAAAAGCACCGAAGAAGCTAGCACATTCAAAAATGAATTTCTTTTCATCTTCATACTCCTTGATGCTTTTCTCCATTTCCTCCATGAAGATCCTTTTCTGAGACTTTAAGTCGGACTTCTTTTGGATGTTGGCCTTTGCATCTTCTGACAAGAATTCCTTCTCTACAACAGAAGCAGTGTAGGTCATATGCATGTGAACTCTGTAATCGTGTCGACAATGCTTGCAAGTTCCATTATTGTCCATAGCAGCACAACCACGAAGCTGTTCGTTGTTGGTAACCTCTAACGGAACTCCTGAAATACCACAGCCATTATGGCAGATCTGTTCATAAATCGTATTTTGTTCTCCTGACGTCCCAATGCGCACGTACCTCTTGCACTGTGTGTCTGCACATACCGTCATGGGATAGTCGAGTTGATTTACGCACAACTCATACCCTTTGAATTTAAGGTCGGCTTGGAAGGACTTGATGTCAGCATCATAGATCTTGCATTGGTCTTTGGCGTCTTTAATCTTTTTCAAATTCATCTCAATCAATTGAACAGCTTGACCCATTGGTTTGCTCATGGCGATTATGCAGTTTCTTGCTTCGTTTAGACTCACGGTCTTCTTTGTCTCATGGGGCTTCTTTTTCTTAATGAGGTCAAACATTTGGCAAGTTGTATCACACGACTTAATCCAACTCTTTGAGTAGAGGTCAATTTCTTCAAACGTGAACTTGATTCCACTTTTATGGCAAGCAAGGAACCTGTAAATGTGATAATAAAACAAAAACATCAGCATCAACGTATGGATTATTAGTCTTCTTGCCAAATTTGGTGCACTCAAAGAGAAGTCCTTCAGCTTTTATAGGGACATAAATACTTTCCATCTCCAACCCAAGAAATTATAATTATTACCATTAAGAATCCGCAATTAAATTTAAATTTAACATAAAAATGACATTTAACACAATGGCTTGATGGAGGGTGCAAGGAACACCAGACGCCATCCCCTGCTCTATGTAATATTTCAAATCCGACTGTGAGGACTGCATTAGATTTCACGTCGGCGCAATTTGATCACGTCAGAGGGAAAGCCGAGGACTGGATCAAAATGCGAGGACTTGAAATCTAATCCACTCCGAATTGGAGGATTTAAAAGGACATCTCCTACAAATAAATCACTACTTAATTCATGTTGATCCAGTTTAAGGACTAAATTAATTTCAATCCAGTCCTAAGACTGAATCAATGGACTTCATCTGGTATATAATATTATCATGTGAGCAAAATAAAGCAATATGTTTGGCAAATTTACTCATGATTTGTTAATGAGTTGGAGATATATTATTAATCTTAATACCTAAAAGCTTCGTTGTCAAAGCAAAAATAATTTGATGGAGATACATCGATTTCAATACTATGACTCTGGAGCAGGTTTTTAAGAACTGGGAGGCTGTCTCCTGGTCTATAGAAGGTTCCACGGGAATTCGTAAAGGCAATGATGATGTTGGACACCAGAGATTTGTGGAGGTGTGTTAACAACTCTAACACACAAAACTTGAAAGCCACAGTCAATCTAGCGTTGTTTGGCTTGAGAAGGACAACAACAGCGTTAATCTTGTCATAACAGGTAAGAAAGGCCAAGATGTTTTCAAAATTTTCTTTGTCTTTTTCAATACCCCGGCAGTCCCCAATTCCTGGAGTGTCAATAAGGTGGAACCTTGTTGTGTTGGTTTCAATCATGTACTCTTGGGGGAACTGGGTAGCAGATTGGCCACCACTTAGAACTTCATTTGAATCAGTTCCAAATGCAATGTCAATCCCTTCACCTTCTTCATTTGTAAAAACAAATCTAAGATAAAGAAAGTTTCAAAATGTTACCGTTATCTTATTAAACTGCTATATTTAATAACAACTTTTTATGATGATGCAACAAAATTGCCCTACCAGAACTTCTGAAAATGTCTATGTGTATTCGTTTATGTGTATGTGGGTGCCCCAACCTTTTTATAATTTGCAAATTCTGTCTGATTCTTTGGTATTCTTGACACTTTCATTATGTACGGACGTCAGTAATGCTTGTGTAAATAATTTCGTATTAAATACAACAACAATTGTTAAGTTTTAATCAGCGGTATTTTTAATTAAGATCTTAGTTCCTGCATTTGGAGAGTGACACAAAGAGGTGTTAAAAAGCATTCCTCTTTTTTCACAGATTTTAGTTGGTTTTTTTAAAATTAATATATCGGGTGTGTTTTAAAACTAGACATGTGGAAGATGAAAAAAATCACGATTCCCTTCATGGCACTTAGCATTCGTTATGTACATGTCAAAAACATGAAAGGTTCGAAAACTGTTTGTACCTGGATGGGATCAAAACAGTGAACTCAGGAGCATCCATGGCATCTTGGAGGGAGCCATGCTTCGCATAATTGGCAATGCCATTAATCCAAGTCGACTTGCCTACACCAGTCTCGCCAAGGATAAGAATGTTGATGTCCTCCTTCTTAAGTGCTGCCTTTAAAATTAAAAACAAATCAACACATTTTTTAAAACGGAGTGTACGGCTCAATAATTTGTGATTCCCAACTATAGATTGGATAGAGAAAAAGAATTAAGAGAGGATGTCCACGAAAATCAAACATAAGGTGGCCACGACTGAAAAATGGATTTTGCTCAAATTTTGCCCAGATATACCTTATTATATCGGAAAATGCACCAGATATGTTTTTAGGTCAAATGCTTTTTTAACTTTGAGAAAATCCCGTTTTACTAACACGACCACCCTAAATCGCCATTTTGTCTGGGAAAATATGCGCTGATTTTACAGACAAAATTCACGACGACAACCATTTCTAATCGATCTAAAACCCTAAAAATCTTGTTTTCGGTTATCCAAAGGACTGTGTACATGACTTACAGGAAATCTGAGTTACTTTTAGAAATAGAAATAATCGTAGTTTTGGAGCACACTATCTTACTTCATTTACGATACCCTCTTAACAAAAATCGATCATGCTTCTACTAGTTGGCTCTTTAATAAACAAGCTTTCAATTGACGTAAATATTTCTTTTGGCAAATGAATACGCGATAAACGACAGCGCGTTGAAATCTTCCGTTTTTGACGTCTTGCAAGCTAACGCTGTTAATTTATACACCGTCGAAGTAAACAATTTAATCAAGTATTCTAAGTATTTTGCCTTTTGAGAAAAAACGTATTCTTGAAAGGAGACTTTTCGCCTTGCTAAGTTTAAAAGTGGTCCAGAAATCTCGGTATATATATTTGTAAAAAAAATCATCAAACAGCCGGTATTTTGAGACATTGTTGTCGGTCGCATGATAACTTTAGATCATTATTCAACGTGATCTACGACCCAGCCGTTTGACTTTAGCGCTAACATATACAAATCGATAAGCTATTTAGGGATTATATTTGCTACTAAATCTCCCAAAATAATTGGAACTACAACTGTTGTTTTCAAAGGTTTTGTTCCACTTTGTCCATATTAATGTACCATTTTATTTATCGACTGATGTTTAGGCCGTCGTCTAGTGCCCCAAAATGTTTAGTTTCGTTGCACACCTCTTTAAACTAAAAGACAATTACATATTCTTATAGATTAAGTGACGCTGAATCCAAATCTAAAAAGTTCTTGCGGGTTCACCCTGCAGTTTTTTTGTAAATTGCGATCAAAATCTTAAAATTTACGAGTTTCGCAACAGCATTTTTATTATATGCCATACGTCAAAATGCGTACTCTCGGAACCAGTCACTCGCGCGCCATAGTGAAAATTATACAGGATAGGTCACTTCCGCCTCCTCTTGAGATATGTGAAATCAGATTTGAGGTAAACAATGAGCTACACGATTTTCAAGTTTCATATCTTTCAAGATTATGAACTCATGTGTACACTATTTCATCTTTATGGCGTGTAATAAAGGACGAAACAAACTTAATTTTATATTTTGAAGACAGAGTAATGGACATATAAAATTTGTAGTAGGCCAATTGATATATTTGTATGGTAAGCCAAAAACTATCAAATACCTAATAGTAATTATATAAAATACATATTTAAACAATACTATAATTAATACTAATATAGTAATTTATAGCACATTAGGTTTCATCATCATCACAATCCACTGCCTTCATCTATAAAGTTATTGTCAATTAGATCTATCTCACTGTTCTCACAATTGCTTGTGTAAATTTTTGTATAAAATTATTCCAAGTGCATAGCTAATAGTGTTAGTGCATTTGCAAAGTTCAGTGCACTTCAAATTTGCCTTAAAACATGAGCATCTTTTTGTTTGACAACCCTTTTTGCACAGGGCATTTTTTAAGAATTCGTCAGTGGGGGGGGGGG
>CACRXK020000690.1:0-70867 GCA_902702795.2 Paramuricea clavata | reverse complement strand
ACGACGCTCTTCCCCCAAGTCAAACTACACTGATCCATTGATCCAAGTCAAACTACACTGATCCATTGATCCAAGTCAAACTACACTGATCCATTGATCCAAGTCAAACTACACTGATCCATTGATCCAAGTCAAACTACACTGATCCATTGATCCAAGTCAAACTACACTGATCCATTGATCCAAGTCAAACTACACTGATCCATTGATCCAAGTCAAACTACACTGATCCATTGATCCAAGTCAAACTACACTGATCCATTGATTCAAGTCAAACTACACTGATCCATTGATCCAAGTCAAACTACACTGATCCATTGATCCAAGTCAAACTACACTGATCCATTGATCCAAGTCAAACTACACTGATCCATTGATCCAAGTCAAACTACACTGATCCATTGATCCAAGTCAAACTACACTGACCCATTGATCCAAGTCAAACTACACTGATCCATTGATCCAAGTCAAACTACACTGATCCATTGATCCAAGTCAAACTACACTGATCCATTGATCCAAGTCAAACTACACTTCGAAAGTCGCGAGTTATACACACGAAAATAATAAAATTAAGCCAAACGAAAATTTTGTGTGCCAAAGTACACGCAAAAAAGAAGCCAAGATCGAGAAATTTGGCGTAAAAAGAGCCAAGTTGGCAACCTCGAGTCTGCTGTTTGCCAACGTATTACACTATTTTATCTCACCTTTTGTCATGTGAGCACAGTGTATGTGGCACTTTGGGCATGATTTTCAATGTGCGCTACCTATCTTAGCACAATGTAAAGTCACAAAGATAAGTATAAGAATGTAAGATCAAATTTACAAGAAATACTACTAGATAAGTTAGAGTTTATTGAAATGTCATTATTAGAAAATGAAATAAAATATTTGGCATAGAACTGTACAGCAATAATTTACCCGAAGGTTAGAAAAATGTTGTGTGACACGAATTACATTTAATGACAGATTTTCGCCAGGTTTTTAAAAGCCGCCCTTCCTATTCTCTATAGCTATACGCGGCACATTTCCGTTGGAAATTTGAATCACAAGCAAAATACGTGAAGCGTTCCTCTTTTAACTTCCTAACTCATTTGGAAATTTCCTCATTAGCTTTGCAAATTTGAAAAACTATATACAAATCCCTTGAGGGAATTTGCAATGTTCCTATCGGCTGTTGCAATATTCGAAATGGGAATGCAAAAAAACTTCATTTTAAATTTTCCTAACTTTCCGTTTTAATTTCCTGGCTTCCTGTTCTGTTCTAAGCGTTGTCATTGGTGGATTATTTTTGTTAGCTAATTGCAACACTCAGAACAGAACAGAACAGAACAGAACAGAACAGAACAGAACAGAACAGAACAGAACAGAACAGAACAGAACAGAACAGGAAGTTAGGACCTTGTAATAGGAAGTTAAGAACTTGTAAAACAAATTTTTTGTTGTTTTACAGGGTGCCCCCAAAACCCCAAAACTATTGAAACAACGTATTGTTAGAATTCGAATGCTCTAGCACTAAGCTGAACGCAAAGATGCGTAAAATATTGGCAGGGTGCATATATTAAATATTGACTTGTTAACAAATTATAATATCTTTAAAGCGCACGATTTTCTGCTCTTGGGAATTTAAAGAAGCTTCTTAAACAGTTTCTTTATGCATAAAATTTACTTATGTCCAGCTTTTATTCACTTGTGGGTTCAGCAGAGTGCTGAGGTATTTCAATTCTAACAATACGTTATTTCAATAGTTTTGGGGTTTTTTCGGGACCCCCTGTATATACTCACCCTATACTTCCTAACGACCGGGCAAGTTTTAGCGGAAGGCAAACGACGTCATCCTACAGTATGATTAAATAATATGATAGAAACATCAGGATTTAAGTGGGTTAGAATCTGAAACACATACCTATTCAGGCTGGCGTGTGTCAATGACTGCGCTCTATATCGCCCTCTCGCCCCAATGTCAATGGCCTCGTTTTTACGTGGCTATTAGAGACCTTACGATTTAGGACGGCAACGCGACGGCAACGGCTACCAATACAATAAAAATAATTGAATAATCACAATATATGAATAATTTAGACATTGTCCTCGCTCTGTTTACAACGCCAAATCACGGATTTTCATGTCTTCATACAACGGCTGCATTTCAAGCCTGCAATAAGTGCAACTTTAAACTGGGTTCAGTATAACTCTTCCCAACCGTAAAACCCATGTCTTCAAATTCTAAGATCGTACGATTGATAATATACGACGAAATTTATCTTTACTACCATTTAGTTGAAGGAGTTTGTTTTGGCCGTCGTCGCCACTTTCGGCCCAAATGTGGTGCATTTTCCCGCGCGTAATACAAATTGATACAAAATTTGCAAATTTCGCAGGGCTATATTTTCCGCATTTTACAACATTTCGCGGCCAAACGTTGCAATTTTACTAATTTTAACATGCTCTTTCTAGCTGTGGTGATGGATTTTGTTCTTCTTGCTTAGATCAAAATTTAGTCTGTAGCTGAAATCACCATTACCCACTGTATAATTTATGCATGATACATAACTTAATTCGCTGACGGAGGTATGTACTCTGCGAGTGTCATATAGTTATAACAGTGGTATCCAAGCATGCGAGTTATCCAGAAATGTGGCAGGATCATAAACATCTAGCCCTTTGCGTGGATTAATATGCGTTACCTTACAAACTGGAATAAGTTCAACTGAATGTGTATTGGAATAATTGTAGCTGCTGGTGTGCACATCATGAGATATTAGCCTTTGCGATAACTTGCTCCTGAAAGTATACAAAATAATATTTAATGAGAAAATTATTCAAGCCGAGTAGATTGGACCATAGTGTTGTTGATGATGGTGATGATGATGGTAATGATGGTAATGGCAACGACAGCAATTACGATGGTGACGGTGATGGTAGTGATGGTCACGATGACGACGTTGTTTATAGCCTGAAAACAGACCTACGTTTCGCCCGCCCTAAAATTCGCGGGTCGACGAAGGGCGAAACGTATGTCTGATGAAAATGTTTTCAAAACGCTGTGGAATCCGACCACCTGGTGGTCGGAATACAGCTGACTGGCTAATTCACAGGGAAATGGGTTGTGATTGGTTGTTCGCTAACATGAAAAGATTTGAAAAGATCAGAATATATTTCAACGGTAAATGAACGCATTATAATATGCATGCATGCAGTGTGATATTCTAAATTTTTTGTGATGTCGAACGACAACTATAGTCTATCAGTATCTACTGTCTAAAATTAAAACTGGAGGGGAGTAGAGCAGTACGTGTCAAATACTTCACCTTGTGTCTTTCCGTTGTAATATACAATACAATAATTTTTACACGATCTACGTTTGGTGATAATCATAATAAAACTGATGCGTTTATGATTTACATTTCGATAACATAGCACGTACGAAATATTTTATTTAGATTTTAGCAGTGCATGGCGGTTTCAAAATGTATAAATTGTAAGAGTTTGTATCAGGCAATTCAACAATGGGACATGGCCATTGCCAAATTTGAGTAGGCAAATTTTATTGCATTTTATAGAATGTGTTGAAAATGTCATATTATTACTAAATATACTAGCTGTAACTGTTTGCTTTAAACAATGGTTAAGAATACATAAAAGCAACATACTGCATGGGGTTATCGACTCTTATATACTTTGTTTACAAACTTTCAATAAAGTGAATCGACAGCCGACAACTTTCATTGTATTTTTAGGTGTTAGATGTAAATGTGTCAATCATCATCGTTAATTATTGCACAATGCAAACCGGGCAAAAGGCGATTTTGACAACATTTTCATCAGACTTACGTTTCGCCCTTTCCGTCGACCCGCGAGTTTTAGGGCGGGCGAAACGTAGGTCTGTTTTCAGGCTACGTTGTTTATTGAGTTTCTCACAGATTGGTGAGAGGATTTCCCAACAGGCATCTTCCCGATTGATAAGGGGTCCAATGTACCTACGATTTATCGTCCTTATCCGAGAGGACGCGAAAGTCTAACCATTTACTGATGTCAATGTAAAGGTAGCTCTTTCTTCTCAATTATTTTAAGACCTTGAGTAGAGTTCCGACCAAGAATTGAACCCGTGTCTCCCAGTTTGGAAGGCAAGGTTGGTCAGCACGACACCATGCACTGTGTTGATGCTGCTGACGATAATGATGATGGTAAAATAACGATTATGTTAACTATGGTGATGTTGATGATGGTGGTGATTACAGTGATGGTGGTAGTGATATTGGTAGCGATGCTGGTGGCTTGACTCTTGATGATGATACTGGTTCAGTGCTGGTGTGGTGATGATAATGGTTGCTATGCTGGTTTATAATTGTTAATATTAGGAGTGGCACTGATGGTGACAATAGTTATGACGACTAATGATAATGGTGGTTGTGGAAGTGATTATGGTGGTGTTGATATTTATAATGGTGGTTAAGATGATGGTTATGAAGCCAGGCAACCAAACGAGACTGTGAAATACCTGCATGGTACCACTGACTGTAGGAAAGAAACAAATTTTTTCGCATCTTGTGGGGTGGCAAAAAAGAAATCCAAACCATCTAAAAATAATATTATAATGAAACGTATATTGCGTCGCACGTTTTCACATCTCCATGACATAGGCCTAATATAATATTTTGATATATATGCTATAAGGTTAAAATTACATTTTTAAAATTAAATATAAATACTACTGCATTTGAAAAAAAGATATAAATCAGATCCTCAGAAAAGGCCTAATTGCACACGGTATATAAAACTAAAATTCCTAAATATTTCTGTTCTAGTTTCAATTAGCGGTAAGCGTTCGTTTCGTACAGAGCGTTTCGTATACAGTATACTGTACTGATTATTTCTACTGGTACTGGAGATAGTATAATAATTCAAAGAGACGGTTAAAAGGCTTATTCATATGATTAAAATATTTAAAAGCACAAAAGTTCTCTTTGATCTTTTAGCGCCCGTTTTTGTACGGTTTCCTCTATTGCAGAGCCTTCAGGAATACCAGGATGCCATATTAGACATGTATACATGCTTTGGAATATATAATATTTCTTGGAAACTAAGTTACAGTATAGCTACCTGATTGCTGTTTTATTCTCAATGTATTATTGTGTGCTTGATGTTTTATGATGAGCTGCTCCAGATAAAAGAATGTCTTCTTGTGGTTCGTCTATATTTAAAAACAACAGCAATGATCGTGGGTTCGAGTCTTGCTCAGTATTCAAAAGACTTTCGTGTTTAATGGGCCAGTAAACGATCTGCCACAAGCAGGGTCGATGAAAAATATTTTCTTTCTGGGAGTGCAACCAGGGGATAATTCTTCAGACCAAATGAGTATTTTTGTGATAATTATGTGCCTGTTAGGGAGCGGTCATATGACGGGAGGACCGAAAAGAAAAGGGTTGGTACAGCAAATTGAATGTCGAGTGAGTAAAAGGTTGGGTATATGAAAAACAAAACAACTCAAGGGTTAGGTAATAAAAGTATATTGTCATTTCCACAGTATGACTCGCTCAAATATAGAAGACTAAAAAGCAATGTCAACAGTCATACAGTATGTCAATACATGTAAATCAACCAGAGTCGCTATCTTGTGTCTCCAAAGAAAGTACATGTGCAGACAACATGAAATTTTAGACAACAGAAAATTGAACAAGTTTTTATCAAACTCATGTCACAATGTGGTAAAGGACACGTTTTTGGACAGGAGTGGGAATTTATTTTTTAATTGATCACATTTGAGGATGGATAAATTTGACTTTTCAATGGTTGGATCTGCAAATTTTGTACCAAGAAAACATTTCTCTTCGACCATGGCATCCCCCATCATGTACCATAATTATTGACCGGTCCCTTAGGGTTTCGTCCAAATTCTTCAACTTAAAAATCCTGTTCCTGCAGCTATTTAACATTTCCTCCGCCTTTGCTCGCGCGCTCAACTATTTTTTACACTCTTGGCCAAACGTTTTGTGGGTTTTTTCCGGCTAGTACAGTTTCCTCCCACTGGAAATATTGATAGGGTGGATAGAAATACATTTAGAGGGTACATTCTTGCATCTTGCAGGAGTATTCATCATCTCATATACCGGAATGCTATATAATTTACTTATTGTTTGCAAAAGCATTTCGCAAGTTGAGATGGTTTTGTGCCGAATTTGAAGTCAAGCACACTATGTGGCACCATACACTGTACGCTCACTGAAATCTACATGTGAATTACACCGGAAATTTTCATTTTTGTTCAACTTTGCTGCCAGGATGAAAAAAATATGCCTGCATTCACCCCATTCAGCATTAAAATATAGTTGCAAGTAAATACTGTATATAACCTGTCCGTGCCAGTGTACTGGCAACAAGCTTTCGTTCGTAGGGATGCAACTACCTGAAAAATATAAGGAGAATTTCGATGTTTCGAGCCAGGTGTATAACTCCAGACGAAGAGCCTTCGCTCGAAACGTCGAAATTCTCCTTGTATATTTCAGGTAGTTGCTACGAAATTAAAGCTTGTTAGGGACTGGTCATATAGTAACTGCTATAGGGTGGGCTGGAGGTAAATCACAAATTTTGCCCATAAGTTTGGTGACCCATCTTAGAATGTACATAAAAATTTCAAAGCCCATCTAATCTTACCAAATTTATTTCATGACCCACCCACCCAATCTAAATTGGGAAAATACACTTTTATAATAAAAAAAACTTGCAGGTATGAACATTGTGAAGTGTAAACATACACCGGCACTGTATTGACATATATAATTCCACCAAGCGTGACCAACACATTCATCATCAATTACGATACTGGGCTGCTCTCCAGTTGGTTGTATTCAATTCTTGTTGTTGTATAAAACAAAGTACTGGCTTCAATACTGTAGCATCATTTCCATTTGATATTTTTGTTTACTTTTATTATTAATATCTTTATATAATATATAATTAACATGGATCTTTGTTTGGTGGCCCAACCGTGAACATACAAAAAAATTGGCGGCCCATCGAAACTGCCCAAAAAATTTCCATGGCCCATCCCCAAATCACTCCTGCCCACTCTAGCAGTTACTTTATGACCAGTCCCTTATAGTTAACTACATAATGTATCACGATTAAATAAAGATTATCACTGAAAAGATATTTTTGTCATAGCTAACCTTCTGACGAATTTGAACAAGAGCTTTCCAATAATCTTTGGCTTCCCTCCGATGACAATCTCCACACATCTGACCTTGAACAACAAACTCCACGACAAATACTTGTTGTAGGATTGTTGCACTCATCACCTACAGTGCAAAAATTAAACCTCTGTGTTTAGTGCATGGCTATTCATTGTAAACCCTTTTGTTTGTTCTCTTTAAACAGTACACAAATGAAAATATTGTAAGCGGGTTTCACTATAGTCCAGGGTTTCCACTTCCAGGTGATCTTGATACGCGGAAAAGTACTGGCACTAGTTGTCAAATAGAAATCCATTTTATGATTAAAACAACTGAATATTTCCTGTAGTATACTTTACTTCGTTTCCATATTTTTGTCAGAGCTATAGTTCTCCTAACCAAACATAATTACAGAATTTTAACTAGTTTCATAAAGAATAACAAAAGATATAATTGACTAAATACATCAAAATGGATTTCTATTCGGACAACCCTTTCTGAGCGCTGATTGGCTAAAATACGAACACGAGATCACCTGGTTATTAGTGAAGATGAAATTCAAGGAAGTTTTTCAGGACTTCCAAAGACGTTTTTTAGTAAATTCAAGAGAAAATCTGGAAATTGGGAAAACCTTGCGATCACATTGTTGTTCAAAATCAATAATCTAAATAATGTTCAAGTATTATCAGTACCACTGGAAAGAAATCCGAGGACGTTTTCAAATAATATCTCCAGAATTTTCAAAGCCCATTAACACATAATAATATAATGTAATATAGGATGAAGGGTGTTGATATAATAGTCTAGTGATAAGTTCTTGAACTGTGTGTTTGCTCGTTTGACTGACCAGTGATATCCAGTGAAATCTCAAGCAACTCTTGTTCTCGTTTGACCGCGGAATTAGAGTTGAGAAAACTCTCATGCAAACTCTCGCTTCTCGTCTCTTATCAACGCTTATCCTTGTTTGACCAGGTCTACTGTAATTTATACATTGTTTTGTATGCTGAGTTTGGTGAATGATCCAAGTGAGCTGGGTGTCTGTTTATGTCACACATACTTTTGTGTGTGTTACTGGTGTTATTTATACTCAGGTGAATATGATGTTTGTAGTGTTACTCTGAGTGTGATCCACACCGGACAAGCTGAAAAGTTTGGGTTCGATTCCCACCGCGGCCAGGCAAACTTTTCAGCTTGCCGGGTGTGGATGCACACTCAGAGTAACATCACGAACATCATATACTGTATATATATATATTGCGAAAAATGTAACACCAGGAACAGGAATTGCAGTGCCGTAGGATCGATTCCTGCTAGAGGACCTCACCTAGTGTTGCCATTTTCGCAACCGTTCCATGCTGGGCCTTAAATTGTGTATATACAGTATATACAGTATATGCTCACTTGGATTAGCCACCAAATCCAGCATTCAAGATCAACAAAGACAAGTGCAACAAACGTTTATTGTGCTTTGTATGTACCTCTTTCTGTATGGTTAATTTAACTTTAATTCTTTTTGAATGTGGTTCTGTCCAAACAAACCCAGCATCAATTAACCTAACCTAAAAATAAAGATTTATTCATGTCAAATATTCACTGTAAAATTCAACTGATTAGAACTTCAAATAAGCAGCGCATGCCAACCTTGGACAAGCCTTTAAGTTTCTTTAGACACAATGCCAAAAGCTCTCTCGACTCCAGAGTGCAGCTTACCCAGGTGTTTGGAGGTTGAAGGTATCTGTAGGTAGGTGTAATAACTTAATGTGTAATTATAATTGTTAATTATTCAGTAACGTACTGCTAACACGTAAACATGTGATCATATATTCATAGTACCTGAGTGTAAAGACATTTAGATTAATAAAGCATGCATGTGCACAGCACAACATTGGCGACGAGGATGGGATCGAAATTTCAGTGTATTTGATCCCAAAAAATAACGAGAATAAAGTGCAATAAACAAGAATATGGACCACGGAGAAATCGCTGAAGCACAGTCAAGTACAAGCGCTGTAGGAGCAACACAAAATGCAGCCGTGACCATAATAAATCGACACTTAAATATCGGCCCATTTCAGTTGACAAGAGACAGCAACGATACAGCCGTTCGTTGGGCCAAATGGAAGCAGAATATCGAGCGACAATTCAGATTTTTCGGTATCGAAGACCCACAACTAAAGAAAGACGGACTTTATTATATACGGAGGTCAAGAAATCGCTGACTTAGACGACTCCATATCCGACCCAGCACTCGAACGAGATCAAAACGAATATACTCGCTTAATTCACAAGCTCGATCAGCACTTTCTACCGAGAAAGAACAAAGATTATGCTCGTTTTAAACTCGGAAACTTGGTAAAACAAGACGACGAACCGATGGCGACTTACTACGCCCGAATCAGAGAAATCGCCAAGAAATGTAGCTATACAGACGAAAACGATGCGATACGCGACCACTTGATCAAAACAATGCATAACAACGCGATTCGTGTCAAAGCTATTCGCAACAACTGGACACTACAAGAAATTCTCGATGAAGCAGCAATCACCGAGCAAGCTCAACTGCAAGCCAAAGAAATCAAGCAGAAACTCGAAGCATCTGAAACGAGCCAAAGAGTGAAGTATTCTAAACAAGATTCCTGCCAACGGTGTGGGCGTAAGCACGACAAAGCAAAATGTCCCGCATATGGTGCGAAATGTCGAAAGTGTGGTAAACAAAACCACTTCGCCATTGTTTGTAGATCGCGTTCAACACGAGGTCCCGGTGGGAACAACAAGCGAAGGGAGAATTCTCAATATCAACGTCGCGACAATAAATCAGAGAGAAGAGAAACAAAAAGCCGCCAATACTCGAAGCCAGACGACCAAAGGAACTATAAACCAGAACACAGAAAACCAAATATTCGACACGTCGAGAGGACGGGGGAGGAGAGCTCGAGTATCAGTTCTAGTGACAGCTCGAACGACGAAGACTTCATCCAACACCTTCGAATCAGACAAACAACTCGATTGAATGCCAAGAAAATTTCTAAATCGTGTACAGTAATGATCAATGATGTGGCAACAGAAATTGAACCGGACACGGGATCGGATGCAAATATAATGGATGAAAAGCAATTTGATCGACTCCAGAAAGCGAGATCTGAAATTCGGCTGAAGAAATCCAGAACAAAGCTGCGAGCACTTCTTCAAGACATCCCGGTACCAGTAGAATGCTCTGTGACCATCAGAAACCAAACGAGGCAGCCACGAACACGCATTATCGTTATTAGGGGAAAAATGGATTCTTTGCCACTGATCGGAAGACCCATCTTATCCAATTTAGGCATGGTTCTCATCGACCAGACTGGAAACTTAGAAAACTCCAGGAAAAAAGATACACACAGAGTAAAGAAAACAGACGCAACCTACCCAAAACTTGAAGAAATCCTCGGAAAGTATGAAGGAAGATTCCACGGAGTAGGAAAGGCGGAAAGAGACGGAGAAGTTATCGAAATCCATTTACCCATGAACGAGGATGCGACACCGATAGCTCAGAAACCAAGACGGGTGCCGTATCACTTACTAGAGCCTCTGGAGCAGCGCATTAACGAATTCATCGAAAGTGACATCATAGAGAAGGTCCCCGAACAAGAAGCAATCGGGTGGTGTTCACCTCTCGTGGTACAACCGAAAGCGAAGATCCTAAGGACATCCGAGTGAGTCTCGATCTCCGAATTCTAAATCAGTCTATGGCACGCACAAGGCACGTACAATCACCCATCACCGAAGACTTTGTAAACGAATTTAAGGACTGCACAGTCTTCAGTAAAATCGACCTGAACCACGGATACCATCAATTCGCGCTCGATGAAGAATCTAGAAAGATAATGACATTCTCAACGCCCTGGGGGAACTATAGATACAAAAGACTTGCATTCGGTGGCAAGAACAGCCAAGATCTTTTTGATGCGGAGATCGCAAAGATAATCTCGGGCATACCTCATGTCTTAAACAACCGCGACGACATCATGGTCGGAGGTAAAGATTGGGAAGAACACAATCGGAACCTGGAAACACTATTCGAACGACTCACAATCCACAACATAACGCTTCGAAAGGAGAAATGTGAATTCGGTCGGACATCGCTAGAATTCCATGGTCATTACTTCACCAGCGAAGGGCTGAGACCAAGTCCTAACAAGATCAGAGCCATCCAGGAAATGGAAAGACCGAAAAGTAAAGAAGAGTTGGTATCGTTTATCCAAATGATGGCATATCTGTCCCAATTCATCGAAAATTTCTCCAGCAGATCAGAACCACTTAGGCGGATAACGAAACAAGGTCATCGTTTTGAATGGAATCAAGAGCAACAGATGGCGTTCGATGATCTGAGGAATGCAATGACAAGAGCACCTGTACTCGTACCATACCATACCATACCACACCACACCACACCGGAAGGAAGACCCTTATTATCTGCGATGCAAGTCCAGTCGGTCTCGGAGGCGGATTATTCCAAAAGACAGCCCATGGGTATCAACCAGTCCATTATAATAATAATAATAATAATAAACACTTTATTTAAACAGGGTGACTAGAGTTACACGAAGTAATTTTCATCTAGGCCCTAAGTAATATACTGTCTATTAATACTAAGACTATAAATATCAGTATAAAGAGTTACTAAGTCTAAAAATATACACATAGGGTTAAAAATGATCGTTAATTGTTATAAACACAAGTCAGATATTATCCTTGAGTTTGGAAAAGGCCAAATTTATGTAGTTTTTACGAAATGAGGAAAATGATGTCGAGCATCTCACACTATCAGGTAATAGATTCCACTCATTAGCTGCCAAGAAGGCAAAAGTACGTTTACCAGCATTAGTGTTTACTTTTGGAAGCTTCAAGTTGTTATTTGTGGAGCCGCGAGTACTTACATTATGTACTTTGCTAAATGGTAAAAGTAAGCTAGTGATATAACTTGGAGATAGATTATTTAACGCTTTATAAACTGTACTGGCACGAAAATATCGTATTCTCTCGTGAACTGGAAGCCATCCAAGTTCCAAAAATAAAGGCAGTGAAGGTGCCTTATGATCACGATCTAAAATCAGTCTGGCAGCTCTCTTTTGAAGCCGATGAAGTCTGTGCAAGTTTTGGGTAGATGTATTCCCCCAAATCACACAACAGTAATCCATCAAGGAGAGAATTAAACATCGGTAGAAGGCTTTACGAGCGTTTAGTGGCAGATGGTGACGTATTCGTCGTAATATACCTAATCTTTGAGATATCTTTTTACACAACAGATCGATATGCACAGACCAGCTCAAAGTTTGATCAAACTGAATACCAAGTAATCTTCCATCAAGCACAGTTTCAATTTGGAAATCATTTATAGCGATGTTTAAATCCTGTGGGATCTCAGACACTTTCCTGGTTGATGCTATAAACATTGCCTTAGTTTTCTGTTCGTTGAGAACCATTTTATTCGTTTCGGTCCATTGTATAATTGGTAGCATTTCGGTACTGAGTTGTTCTTGTACACTCTGGACTGAACAACCAGATACATACTGAGTAGAATCATCTGCAAACATATCTATTTGGGTGTCATTCAGATGTAATGGAAGGTCATTCATATGGATAATAAAGCCCCGTTTACACTACGCTCAATTTTTGGTACGGCACGGATAAAATCGGTACCCGCACCACTTTTTTGGTTCTTGGACTACCTATTTAGGTAGTCCAAGAACCAAAAAATGGTAGGGTACCAAAAATTGTGTGTAGTGTAAACGGGGCTTAGCTAAATAGGTAGTCCAAGAACCAAAAAAGTGGTACGGGTACCAATTTTATCCGTGCCGTACCAAAAATTGAGCGTAGTGTAAACGGGGCTTAAATAACTATGTGAGTAGAACACTGATAATAAATATGTGAGTAGAACACTGACAGAGACTGAACAAAAGTATGCCCGAATTGAACGAGAAGCCCTTGCGGTAGAATTCTCAACAAGCCGACTGCAAATGTACCTTGCAGGGTCACAACAATTCCAGATAGCGACGGATCATAAACCGTTATTACCAATCTTCAATAGCCCAAATACGAAACTACCACCAAGACTGGAACGGTTAAGGATGAAGACACAGCATTTAGAATTTGTTATGATACACATACCAGGGAAATCGAACATGACCGACTACCTATCCCATCACCCACTACCAGATATCGAAGAGACACATTTAGAACACCATGTAAGAGCTGTGATCGCAACCGAACACGCCGTTGTATTAGATAAGATACGTGAAGAAACTACCAACGTCAACGAGTTACAAGCACTCATTCAGGTAATCAGAACTGGTAATTGGGAAAACACAGCCATGGACTTGAAACAATATTACGATATGAGAACGGAGATATATGAAGCAGACGGAGTAGTACTTCGAGGTGAGAGGATCATTCCTCCCATCGCGCTGCGGAAGAAAATAATCAGTGTTGGGCACAAGCAAGGCCATCTTGGCAGCAGCAAGACGAAGGAAATGATCCGAAACAAGTATTGGTTTCCCTCGATGAATATTCAGATCGAGAATATTGTACAAGCCTGCTTTAGCTGTCAGATAGCAACAAATACGTTCCACACTGAACCGGCGAAAATGACAAAGATCCCGCAACAACCATGGGAAGTTGTTGAACTTGACTTTTGCGGACCGTTTCCTAATGGAGAATATGCCATGGTACTTACAGATCAATTTTCTCGCTACCCAGAAGTCGAATTCACCCGCTCGATAGCAATTGCACCGGTGAGAGAGAAGTTGAAGAAAGTATTCGCAACGCACGGAGTCCCAAAAGTTGTTCAAACGGACAATGCACCACCATTTAATTCACGTGAATTCAAGCAACTTGCTGATGTCACGCCGTACCATCCAAAAGCACAAGGGCAGGTGGAAAACTTCAACAAATTAATTAACAAGGTCGCCGCAATTTCAAAACAAGATCACACCAACTTCCACGAAGCAACATATGATATGCTTCCAGCCTACCGAAGCACACCACACACCGCAACCAAAACCACACCATACGAGCTGTTAATGAACCGACAAGTTAGAACGAAATTGGACCATTTTCCCACGGAAACATCACCAAAGGATGACGCCGTGAGACGTAACGATCAGCAATACAAAGAGGAAGCAAAGAGAAATCATGATAAACGGCATCGATCGAAGGAATACGAATTGAAGACCGGAGACGCAGTGATCGTTAAACGAGAAAAGAAGAATAAAGGAGAAACTCCATACGAACCGTACACTTATGTTATAACCAAAATCAAAGGCTCGATGGTAACAGCGAGAAGGATGAAGGATGAGAAGACGAAATGTAGAGATAGATCACGATTCAAGCTGCTAAGAATGAATAAGCATCACCCAGAAGAACAGCAACGAAGACCAGCAACCCAAATTCCACCAGCAACCGAAATAACCGCAACTACAACCCATCCAGAACCCTTGAATGTTGAATTAGAAACTCATAGCCAACCAGAAACCATCAGACAGGAAGAGCCACGAGAACTGCGAAGATCTAGAAGGACGAAGACATCAAATTCGAGACACATTTAAAGGATTATAGATAAGTAATTAATTAGTTGAATAAAATAGAGATTTAATATTAAGTGCTATATCAGAAACACTATGCGAACAACAAGATATTGTTAGATAAGTTAAAAACATTATAAAAAAATAAACGGACACTTTAGAGTTAGAACTTATTAACTGATAGGGGAGGAGATGTAATAACTTAATGTGTAATTATAATTGTTAATTATTCAGTAACGTATTGCTAACACGTAAACATGTAATCATATATTCATAGTACCTGAATGTAAAGACATTTAGATTAATACAGCATGCATATGCAAAGCGCAACACCTAGTATTAAATTATCATCCTTTCAATTTCAAAGTCAGAGATGTCATCAACAAGAATTTCCATATTTTGAAAAACGACCCTGAAACAATTCTTCCATTTTCTCCGATTTTCTTTTCAACACAGCAAAAATATCCGTGAAACCCTAGTCCATAGCTACCTAGCACAGGCTCCTGCCTCACAGAAAGGCACTTTCCCTTGCCTGTCGTCGAATTGTAAAACCTGTGATTTTGAAGATTCTACCACTATTGTTTCGGCACCTAAATCTGAATATCACATCAAGCATGACTATTTCATGTGCGCCTCCTCCCATCTCATCTACTGCATCTCTTGCATCAGATGTGGCATGCTTTACATTGGGAAACTGGAAGATGTTTAATTAAGGACAATTAAAGGTTTGGTGAGCATTGGCGTACAGTTATTGGCAATGCTAACCAACCTGTTGCCAGACATTTTAATAATGGCAGTCACAGTGTTTCAGATATGGTAATTCAAGCCCTCTGTCCCATTTCTGGAAGAAACGTACGATAGCCGCAAACGACATGAAATGCGCCTCATATCCAAACTTGGCACTGTTCACCCCTCTGGTATTAATGAACGCTTTTCCTATGTTTATTAATTCCATCTGTCCTTGCCTGTCTATAGCAGACATTGACAGCATTTATCTATTTATTACTTACCTTATTCCCACGTGTTTTGTTTTGTTTTGATTACTTTTTGTAGTAATTGTCTTTACGTACAGGTCTTCATAGCTTCCTGTATATTTTTATATTTTTTGTATTGTATTATATTCTGTAATGCGATTTACATATTTTGTTTACACTTTGTTATGATTAAATCCATCTAATTGGTTTATTTTTTGTCACGTGATGCTTTCATACTCTTAGTATAAAAGCCGGTGCATTTTTCCGATCCCTGCTACTAACTCTTGACGAAGGGCCTTCGCTCGAAGCGTCGAGTTTCTGCTTGTTTATTTCAGGTAGTAATATAACCACTCAGCACAGCAATTTCACATTTTGGTACTACCCAGTCGGCGATTAAGAAATGTGGAGAAATTTACGAAAACATTAGGGAAAATTGGAACATTAACTGTAGTTAAACACAAAATAACTCCACCACCACCACCACCACCACCACCACGCTCGCCAACAATTTTGGGAAAAGAAATATTGATTAGTGGCTGTGGTGACTAGGCAAAATTGCCTCTGTTAACTCGGCAAAATTCACTGTAACAATTATAAGGTAAATTTCTAAAGTCCCCGGCTTTTTTTAGACACCATGTAGATTAAACTTTAGTATTTACAAATTAAAGCAATTTTAGTAATTGTAGGTCCATACCCATGGCTACCAAACTATTCAAGCATTTTTTAGAAATATTGAAAAAGATCGCCATTCACAATTCAGTGAATGGCGTTAATGCAGCCTTCGTTCAACTGGCCCCTGACAAAAGTCGATAAATCTAGATCATGACTGACTACGTCTATTAACACGCTAAACGCTTGAACGGTTCTTTAATTCACGCCTTAAAAGTATACTCAATAAACATTCGAAAAGAGAACTGATCTGATTCATAGGGCGCTTTCGATTTAATAGCCTGACCGGTCAGGCCCGAATTCTTTTCTCTGTTAATTCTTCTCTGATTCTTAATCTCTTTCTCTGAATTCTTCTCTATGTTTCTCAAATATCTAGGGAAAATGGACCTCATTCTAATGTTATCTAAATTTTTCGGTCAGATAGGTCCGAAGCCCAAATGTTTTGTGTTCAATTCAACAGTTTGACCGTTCTGACCAGTCTGGCTTGTTAATGGAAAGCGCCCATATTTTCGTTCCTAGCTCAGACACAATCTCGTACCCAGAGCCATCGTTGAGTGGCTCTGGCCACACGAGTTGAGTTAATTAGAAAATACGGTAAAAGTACAGTATTTTCCAATTAACTATTTCGTACTCATTCTCCGGGAATTCGCGCGCGCCATAGTATTTTCAAGAGGAGTG
Organism: Paramuricea clavata; assembly: GCA_902702795.2. Classification (NCBI taxonomy): domain Eukaryota; kingdom Metazoa; phylum Cnidaria; class Anthozoa; order Malacalcyonacea; family Plexauridae; genus Paramuricea; species Paramuricea clavata. Next base: position 53,812 of record CACRXK020000690.1, on the reverse strand, counting down.
GAGAGCTAACTTTTTGCTGAAAATATCAATAAAATCGCACTTTTTCCCGTCAAAAGCATTAAAATATGTTCGGCGCAGTTAGTGTGAACAACAAGGATACTGAGTGCACGAGTGATCAAATATTTTGTCTCAAATGGCTTCTATTTCCTTCAAAATGTTCTGATTTCTTCTTAAGGTATAATATACACTTAATGTCTGCTCCCGAGGGGAATACTTAGTTTTGTTTTCCCGAGAATCTCAATGTTTCCCGAGACGAAGTCGGGGAAAACTTTAAAGGTGCCCTACAGTCCGATCTGCGCATGTGCACAAAGGAGCCCACTTTTCATGATACAAACAGTTTAACTATGTTTTGGGTTCTTGCAAAGCCTGATTGTTGTTTCTTGATAATTTATTATACTCTAGAAGCTTGAAAATATAAATAGTTGTCGAATAAAGCTCAATATTTTGGACACAAAAATGTAAACAAAGGCTTTATTTACATACAGACTGTAGGGCACCTTTAAGATTCGAGGGAAAACAAAACTAACTATTTCCCGAGGGAACAGGCATTAAGTGTTTTGTTATATAGCGACGAACAAAAATCAACTTCAACAACATTCATACAACAATTGTATTTCGTGACAAAAACTCTATAGTGTAAACGAGTTAAAATTAAAAGAACCTACTTAAACGGTTTCAGCAGCATATCTTGTTGCCTGTTGTGTATTTTTCTTCTCTTTTATATTCTTTATTTGAACACAAACTTGGAAAATCGTAGTTTCTAATTATCTGAGTTGTGCCTCCATTTTGTTTATTTATGTACGTGGCCAGTCGGGGCGGGCAACAATTTTTCACTTTGCCCGGCGGGAAACATTGCATTTATCTGAAGTCACGTGACCACAAATCAGCCAATCACGTTTGGTGTTCACGCTAGCTATATAACAAGTACGTTTAATTATTTGTTATATAAAAGTAATTTAATAACTCTCAGCTTTATTAAATAGGCTATTCATGAGCAAGAACGTTTGTTACAATTTATATTGTTCATGTGAATCATGTCATTATTTTGTTTCAAGGTTAATTTTTAACCTTGGGCTCTGAATTTCCATCCAAATTGTAGTCTAGTTAGAATACCACAAAAGATAATTGTGTACCCCCTAAAAATGCAACAGATTTTCAGAAACTCTATAGCATCCTGTGAGCTGATCATACCCAATATAAATTATTACCTACTATTATACATGCATTATTATGAATCTATATACCTAGGGAATTTAAAACCAAATATTATTCTTCATACAATTATGAAATGAAGATATTTTTCTCAATGAAGAAGGGTACTGCTGTAGCAATTGAGCAAAAGCATGTAGCAGTATACCTGTGTGTGTTTATTAAATGGTTGACTATTTTATAACTTTAGTATTACATTTCTTTCAGATACGTATACACCTGGGGCTGTGCATACGATCTTTTTATTATGCCAATTAATGCCAGTACATCTGGAAACAATGGAAATCAGTTTCAAGTCAAAATTATACAGTTCTGTATTCTGGAACAGTAAACAGCTTGGCATGTTGCATTATAATGAAGAGTCTAATATAATGAAATACTCAAGAAAGGAATGGTATTGTTGGAAAAGTGCTAGTGGCATCGCTCATTAGTTATGTGATAAAAAGTAGTTAGGTTAAAGAATCAAGAATCACACCTGGCCTGACTAATAACAATGTCCTGCTTGAATAAATTTAATATCATTTATACTTTCATGCTTGTATTGCTTGTTAGGTTGATGTGTAGAATAACACATTATTGAAATCAATAAAGGTTTTTTAGAACTTGCAATTCATTATGGCACCACTGGGAGGTTGTGCAGGGCCCAGAGTAAAACTTTTCCAGGGAAAGCATATGACATCATTAAGTTTTCCCAGGGGTCCCTATGACATCATAATTATTAAATGGGAGAAGGTGTTTTACAATATATTACACTTTACTGTATATTATCTGGCACTGACACAACTTTTTGTGCTTTGAAGGCCCCTTTTGAGCTGGGCTTTTGCCTGCATCCCTACTTTCGGCAGTCCTGAAATTGTTAAAGATGTATGAAGTTATTATGATAGTTTACTAATAAACCTAAATTTTGGTTTTAGTAGGCTTATTCTGAAAAAGTAAAGTTGTTTTTGTTGAGCATTTGACTTCAAATACAATTGTTACTTTTTGCACACTCAGTTGGCCATTACTAGCCTGCGTAGCAGGCGATAGAAGCTAGAAATACCGCCTGCCCAAAAACTACACATTCTGAGTTCCGCTCACCGCATGGTCCCGCCCATCTTAATGTATTTATTTTAATTATTTGTCAAACTCACATATTTGCACCAGTGCAAATATACGGCTTTGACGTTTCATATCTTCGGTTCATTCAATGCTATGAAGACAAAAATACCACGTTCGATTCAGTGTAACAATATGTCCTCATTCATAGCGATAGTTTTAGTCGATGTCAACATTATAGCGATTTATGAGCTTTGAAAGTCAAGCGAGTTCGTGTACTGTATTATCAAATTACGCAATTTTCTATACAAAAATATAGACTAGCCATACCTTTCGCCGAACATAACTTCGGCCACTTCGGACGTAACTTTGTAATAGTCTTGTTCCAATCGCTATCAAAAACACTACTTAGAGTGTCATTTACGAGCCTGTATCTTCAAATCTGCACTTTTATCACGGTATCACATCTATCAAGCAACAAATGTTGGATTGATATTCGTTGTTCATTCTTCAAGACGAAGCGATTTCCGATTCCAGATAAAGATTAAAGAATTCAACGCTTAATTCTCAATTAATACATTAGTTATTTTTTGGTTAAGTATGCCATCACTCGATATATCGGTATCAATTACGAAAATAACAATAGTTTATATTATAAATACGGCAACAGTAACTTCTAAAATTAGCACTAATTATTCTAATTCTTTACTCCTGTCAATCAAAAATTGAAAATCAACATTCTGACCAATCAGAATGCTCCGGCACCCAGCTGCCGGGGAGAACTCAGAATGTGTAGTTTTTGGGCAGGCGGTATTTCTAGCTTCCCATTCTCTCGTGCCAGCGAATACCGCCTGCTACGCAGGCTAGGCCATTACAAGAATGAACATCTGAAATTTATATATAGTACTACCTGAAAAAAACAAGCAGAAATTTGACATTTCTAGCGAAGGCCGTTCGTCAAGAGTTAGTAGCCAATGTTGAGTTTCTGCTTGTTTTTTTCAGGTAGTATTACTATATAACATTATAACCACTCAGCACACCAAGACTGTGGAATAGTTGACAATCATTTATTTACCAATTTTAGTGGAACCATTGTATAAATTGTGTAGACGGTTTCATATTATTACATACTGTACGTAGGACATTCGTCTATTGTTAAAGACCATGTAAAGTCTGTTCTGCGCATGTGTTCTGCAGGCGTCAAAGTAAGCAAATTTTCAGGCCAAATTCAGCAAAATATATCGTATTCACTCATATTGGCCCAATCTCGAAACCAGAGCCCGCAATCCTCTGTGGAGGCTTGCTGAGGCTCTGGGAAACAACCAGAGGAGGTTGGACAGCTGTCACGTGAAAATCTCGACCAATGAAATCGCGCTATTTTCCCATCGTGTTTGCGAAGATTTTTGGCCGTCAAATTTGCATTGGACACAGAAGAACTCAAAAAATATATATAAATACTCAAATTTTTCTATCAAAATGCAACCATGGCCTTAGTATTATAAAAGGACTGGCGATATGTGCAAGAATTTCTGAGGTAAACGTTATTTTTTAACCTGTTTTCGATTATTAAAGTTGGTCATGCCGTGGCAACGTGATGACTCAAGTCAGAGTCTGTTTACAATTTTCAAACTAAAAAATCTGGAATTCCCATGGTTCGATTTTTGTAATTTTTGCAAAAAAGTCAAGACAAATGTCTAAACTAAAAATCTGCTGGAGGGATCCCCGGGATCCCCCGGCAGTTTTCGAGATATTTGGCATTGAATTATGGCGTCATATCACCGCCAATATTCATGTATATCATGCTTTCGACATTGAAGTTAAATAGGACATTCAGCACCTACGTGCTTTCGACATTGAAGATAAATCTGACATTGAACATGCAGAACATTCAACATATTTTCGACATTGAAGTTAAATAGGACATTCAACACCTACGTGCTTTCGACATTGAAGATAAATCTGGCATTGAATATGCAAAACATTCAACATATTTTCGACATTGAAGTTAAATATGACATTGAACACCCATGTGTTTTTGACATTGAAGTTAAACCGGACATTGAACATGCCGCGAATTTAGCACCCATCACAACTTCAACGTTCAAAATATGTTGAAAAAAATTACCACATGTTGAATATTGGCGGAGTTGAACGATAGCGTCAAATCTCCGCCAATATTAATTAAGCTAACACAAGATAACCCCCCCGGCCAAATTCATTCGTGTCCAGACCTCTAGAACATATCACATGACGCAAGCCGAGGATCGAATTCGCCGCATCTTGTCGCTGTATTGAAGGCCGTATATTCACCATAATATTCGCGTATATTCGCTTGTTTGTCTTAAATTAATTGACTTTTATAGCGCAGATTAAATTGCTAGAGACGCAAAAATTATATTTTAAAAATTCCTAATAATCGCATTATAAATAATCGATACATTTTATTTAGAGTGTAATTGCAAAAACAATGCGTGCGTCAAACTGAACTTTTGCTGCGGCAGAAAGGCAGATGGTTTTCTTTATATATTAAATCGTGAGGCCATGTGGTGTAATTTGATAGTACTTGTCAATTTAGCATAATTTTGCGCACTTTTCTAAGTTCCGGATCCGTTCTAGCCTACGGTGTAGACCCCAGCAGAAACACGTTTCGTGAGGGGAAAAGAAAGAAGAAACACGTTTCATTGACCAATCAAATTTTATATTTTATTTTTGGGCAATCTGGTTGGTCAACAAAACAGGAAGTTAGGAACTTTTTAGGGAACTTATCGAATTGTTGAGGAATTGTGTTTCTTCAAGTTAGGAAATGAATTGGTCAACATTTTTCGGAACGCTTCCATTGGCACGACTGTAAAAAAGTTATGGAAAAAATGTTTTCACAGTGTCCTGAATCATGAGGAACACTTGCTTTAGAAATCGAGGAGCATTTTCGTTTTTTCACACACACGTTATGGGGGAATATTAAGGAATCATTAAATCATACTTCCTTATCCAACCATTGTAATTTGCTTTTTGGGATATTAAGTGCCTCTAAATAAATAATGTGACTTTTCGGCTGTTTGTCTAACCATGTTCTAAGCCTTACTCAAAACCGCGATGAAATTATTAAAAACTAATTAAAAAATGTTTCGTTTCTGTAGGTAATCTTCAATCGTTTCTTCCACCCGACTGCTCCAAATGCATAATCAGTGTACACTATATTATGATAGAAACGTGATAAATAGGAGAAACGTATCAACAGATGTAAGCAAAAATGTTAATGCTACCAAGAAATTTGTCATGCTGGAGGTTGATGCTAGAATTGTGGCTGCTTGTATGACCGAGTTAAAGCTCACAGAAGTTGATGGACATCCAAGCTCAGATGTTCTTCCAACCAGGTTACTGAGTGCATCAAGAAAGGAAAAACAGCAGTTTTTGAAATCGCTTGCCACAAAGGTGGTCGATAAATACATCTTAGACGAAGAAAAAGTTGTTGCTCTCTTAGATAAAGTGCAAATGGCTGAAAAACAAGAGAAAGAAAAGAGGAATGCAAGTGAAGGTCAACGATTCAGATGTAGATTTGAAGGCTGTGAGAAGACATATCGATTTGACGGTAAAAGAAAAAGAGAGCACGAAGAACCGCATGGCTTACGAGTACCTGAATCCGTCATAACATACGTTTTCAAAGGAAAACCGAAAAGAGACGACATGTTCAATTATCAGTCGTCGTTTCTTGAAATTGGTCTTCTAGTCAAGAATTTTTATGATGCGGTTTCGGAAGGTGATGGTTCACATGTTGTGCGTTGCTGGAAGTTTATGCTACGGTACTTGAAGGAAGACGGTGCAAGCAGCAGAAAGTATGCTCTAGAAGCTCTTTACTTGCAATGTCAAGTAAACGCACTATTGAGTCCGCGCGCTGCCCATAGACTGGTCTGGAACAGATTTTTTAAGTCTAAATGTGGTAGTGGAGGCAACATCCCTCTTGACTTAGCATTGGAGCAATTCAACAAGTTGATCAAGATTTTTATGCGAAGCCTGGGTGCGAACGGTCTCAACAAAAATGCCCTAGATCGTCATTGTAAAGCGTTAGCCACAAACAAGCAGTTGCTGGACAACTTTGACGAGATGTGTAATGTTGTGAGGAGATCAGGCAAGCATGTGCAGCAATCATCAAGAAATGATCTGATCAAAGTTGTCAAAGGGCTCGTTGATAATGAAGCATTCGTGTTCACCAATGGTAGGACTTACAAACACTTTTCTGGGATTGAATCCAGTTTATTAGCAAATTTTAATGTTTCTGCAATGTTCAAGTGGATTAATGAACACAAGAAAAACGTTTTTTGAGCAAATGCTCCCGTTAAAAGTTGAACAATTTTCTATACGAACAACATTAAAACTTACAGTACTATATACCGTAAACCTCCGACTGTATGCCCTGGGCTTATATTATTTCGTAAGTGATTTTTTATGGGCTTATACAACGGGGGAGGGGGTTGCTTATATACGTGGGGGGGGCTTATATACGGGGGGCTTGTACATGGACGATCTTTTGTGTTAGTAATAATTTATAAACAAGTCAGTCATAAACAGGAAAATAAACATGTATTATTTAATAACACGCTTTGATTAACAAAGTAAGCTATAAAGACAATGACAATGTTTTTTTAAATATCGATCCTGCTATATTAAAAGACAATGTCAATGTTGAATAACGTAGTGGGCTACTGGGCTTATATTTGGGGGAATGATATTTGGGAAGGGGGCTTATATTCGGATGGGGGGGGGGCTATATTTGGAATGAGGATGTGGTGAGCTTATATTCAGAGGTTTATGGTATGTTTTAATAGGAATGTAAAATTTAAATGAAATATACTGTGAAATTTGATTTAAATATACTGTAAATATTATCAATGGTTCTTTGTTCCAAAAATATATTTCTTTTGGCCAAAATTACATGCACATTTGCTTAATTAACATCTTACCAATCCCTGCCCTAGTGTTTGTCACTGAATATACTGATATATTTCACACATACACAAATGCTGATTGTTAATTTAATCTTGAATTTAACCATTGCTGATGTCCATGTCAATTGTGTTGGCCATTGATTGAAATATTTCACTGATATTGTTATCAACTGTTTCACGCTCTATAAAACTGTTTTCAAAAGAGGTGTCCATGTTAGAATTAGCCGAAATATCCATAGTGGAATTGTGTAGAGATGAATCATCCCTAATATCTTCCCAATCTTCTAAAACAATTTCCATATCCCTAAATTCCTCTTCTGATAATTGAATATCACCTAATACTCTCATATCTTTAAATGTTTCAGAAAGCATCATATAGACATTATTTGCATGTACATGTCTCCATAGTTCTATTTTTAATAATATGTCTTCCATAGTGAATAATTCATGACAGCTATTCATGATTTGTTCAATTTGGTAGAAACCAAATTCAAACAGTACATTAGGTGTACCAACAGGGATAAATTCATTGACATTCTTTGGAAGCAATGATTTGCTGTATCTGACAAGCTTCTCTTGTAAAATCTGTCTTTCAGCATTAGTAACTTTCCGTTTTCTTGATGCATCTATACTTGTTTTTTCCTTGTCCTTTTTGCCAAAGTCGACTACATCAATTGGTGTGGCACATTCACAAACTTGGGCACAGATGTCACAACAGTGACAGCTTTCGCTGAACAATTCTTGGCTTGAAGCAGTGAATAACTTAGAAATGGACTGTCTGCGACAACTTTTAGAATGAATTAATTTCTTCATGTGTTCATTGCAGTGACTAGTAAGAAATCCATTGTACAGAATATAACAAATACATTGCTTTCCACCCTCCCGATTCTACCACATTCTTGGACAAGCTGTTCAACAGTTTTTGGTGGACCAAAATGAATGCTGCGATATACATCCTTACAATTTATTCCCATTCCAAATGCTATGGTACATATGATGAGCCTCAAGTGGCTACCAAATCTACCTATTTCATTAATTACATGAGTCTTTACAGACTCTGGGGTGCCAGCATGGTACATTTCAACCAGACGTGTATTAGGTTCATGTCCTTCAGAGGCAAATAAATCATTACCCAAAGCTACAACAGACATCCTGTAAAGTAAGGAACATTGTTTTCTGGTTTGGCAAAAAATGATAGTTCTTTTTGCTTGCTGCTTTTCTTCTTTGAGCTCATTAATTATTTCATCAAATACTGTATCAAGAGGGAGGTTTTTTTCCACATAAATAAAATGATAACCACTGTTACCTCTTGTTGGTTTTTTTCTGTGCAGAACGTGTCATACAAGGATAAATCCAGCATATCAAATATTGTCCTCTTAGTGCTTTTTGTTGCTGTGGCTGTAAATATAGCATACCTTGTGTTGGGTAACAAGGATTTCATTTCCACCAACTTTGAATACCATATTCTGAATGGAGTATCCTTCACAGATGTTGACTTTCCCCTAATAGTGACAAAAATAATATAGAGTTATGACATGTAACATTGAAATAACAAATAAACCTCTGACTGACTTTGAATAAACTGAATAAAAAACAAATAAACATTCAGTTATTTCGTTGGGTTTGGGTATATTATAAATACTTACCAGTGAACCAAACAGTGTGCCTCATCAATAGCGATTGCAACACAATCCTCTCGAAAGCTGCTTGAGCTGGCAAGCGATCTCCATCTTTTCGTAGCAAGAAATGCTTCCGGAGAAGTGTAAACTATACAGGGTGTATCAAAATAAACGCAATTCATCTTTTGTGCTTAATAACTTTCGAAATACTATTTCTAGTTAAACGCTTTTAGGCTTACTTCAAAGCCTGTTCTTTTCTCTTTCAAACAAACTATTATCCTTGTCTCCAATGCTAGTAATAATTGCACAGGAAAAGATTTAGTAAAACCTATCATTTTTAGTTGCTGTTTAATTATGCAAGTTTACTATGTTATTGTTTAGACGGTTTAAATGTTAGAATTTTCTTCTTTAAACTTTAATGTTGTCGTCACTACATCTGGAAAACCACGTAAGAACAAATTAAAAGTATTTTAAAACAGACCAGGTTGTTTGAAAATCCTAAACGAATGCTAAAAATCATAGAATCAAAACATTCTGGTGTCTGAGCCAGAGTGTCATCGAATTGCGATGTAATGTAAACAGAAATTATAGCAAGCTGATGTCAGTCAGCTTAGATGGTCCAAGCCAAAATTATATCGCATTTGAAGTTTCAAACTGTGTTAAAAATAGTGGAAGAAAAGCCGTAATTATACTTATTGTTACAATCCATTTATTAAAATGCAACATTTTTTTGTTTTCATGAAAAAATCGGTTATTTTCAATGCATTTTCTTGATCTTCGTAAAATTTTTCCACTTGTAAAAGCATGCAAGCAGTGGCCAGTGCTTCTTGAAATTTACATTCATCAAACAACACTCTATCATACTTTGTACTACATTCCGCCATCTTTAAATAATTCGAGCACGCTTTGAATAAATTAAAGTTAATTTACCCAAAACGTAAATCGGATATGACGTACCCGGGCAAGCTTTGCTTCGTTTATTCGTAGACCCCTCACGAAACGTGTTTCTGCTGGGGTCTACACCGTAGGCTAGATCCGTTCGTGATCCTATTAAAGGAATAATTTTATTTGTCATTTACTTATACAACAATTCAAAAAAATCCTACCTGTTTACAAAACTTTTGTGTTACACACTTAATAGGTGTCTTCTTACTAATTCAATAACTGTTACACAATAAAGAGTTTTGCTGTCAATTGCACTAGAATTAGCGTTTTAATAATAGCACATAATAGTTTCGTGAGAAAATTTATTTTTCTTATACCATAAACTACTGATTATGATTACAGGCTAGTATATCGAATGGTGTGAACGTTAGTAATGTGACGGGGTCATAGACGTCGGGCTTATATTCGGGGACTTATAATCGGAAGTTTATGGTATAAGATAAATCCACGAAACTATTCTCCACGAAACTATTCTCCTAGTTTAAAAATTAAAAGGATGTACTATTATTAAAATGCTAATTCTAGCTAGTGCAATTGGCAGCAAAAATCTCTATTGTGTAACAGTTATTGAATTAATAAGAAGACACCTATTAATTAAGTATGTAACACAAAAGTTTGTAAACAGTAGGATTTTTTGTAAACAGTTGTATAAGTAAATGACAAATAAAGTTATAAAAGGCTCACGGATCCGGAAAGAAAAGTGCTCAAAATTATGCTAAATTGACAAGTACTATACTATCACATTACACCACAACGATTTAATATATAAAGAAAACCATCTGCCTTTCTGTCGCAACAAAAGTTCACGTTGACGCACGCATTGTTTTTGCCAGTACACTCTAAATATTAAAATGTATCGATTATTTATAATGCGATTATTAGAAATTTTTAAAATATAATCTAATAAATAAAATAATACTGTTGACTGTTGTCTCAATCGCTCAGCAACTTCAAACAGAGCATCTGCCTGCATCTCTTGCGGTCCTTGCGGAAATTATTGCCTCTGGGTTCATTCTACCAGATTTTGCGTTTTTTTGCGTCTCTAGCAATTCAATCTGCGCTATAAAAGTCAATTAATTTAAGACAATCAAGCGAACATACGCGAATATATTATTATGGTGAATATACGGCCTTCAATACAGCGACAAGATGCGGCGAATTCGATCCTCGGCTTGCGTCATGTGATATGTTCTAGAGGTCTGGACACGAATGAATTTGGCCGGGGGGTTATCTTGTGTTAGCTTAATTAATATTGGCGGAGATTTGACGCTATCGTTCAACTCCGCCAATATTCAACATGTGGTAATTTTTTTCAACATATTTTGAACGTTGAAGTTGTGATGGGTGCTAAATTCGCGGCATGTTCAATGTCCGGTTTAACTTCAATGTCAAAAACACATGGGTGTTCAATGTCATATTTAACTTCAATGTCGAAAATATGTTGAATGTTTTGCATATTCAATGCCAGATTTAACTTCAATGTCGAAAGCACGTAGGTGTTGAATGTCCTATTTAACTTCAATGTCGAAAATATGTTGAATGTTCTGCATGTTCAATGTCAGATTTATCTTCAATGTCGAAAGCACGTAGTTGCTGAATGTCCTATTTAACTTCAATGTCGAAAGCATGATATACATGAATATTGGCGGTGAAATGACGCCATATTGAATTGACCATACTCAATTCAACCTTTGCCAAAATGGCGTCTAATATCTGGGGAAGATATTGCGCCACCAAAGCTTGGTTTTCACTTTTCACAATGAATTTTGAAAGTCCCCCAATATTAGGATCACTTTTCTTTACAGTAAATATTAAATTACTTTTGAAAGACTATTTAATTGAGTTATTAAGACGAGTTATTTGTCTGTTTTTACAGATTTTATATCTGGGCTAGAGACGATTTTAAAAGAACAGCACATTATAAAGTGATCAGATTTTCTCTCAGTGAAAAATTCTATGTTCCTTTTTAATTACATCCAAGGGCAGGGCCAACTGATGATGTTGAAGAAGAATGAAGACATTTTAGCATGGATTACTAGTATAGATTATAGTATCTCTTGTCCTAGTTATGATGTCTTTCTGAAAGTTATTGGTGAATACAAATTGAGCTGTGATCCCTCAACGTGGCCAACAACATGCTCCACCAAATACCTGAGCACAATATAGAAAGTGCACATACATGCAGGGATGGATTTACTGGGGGGGGAGGGGGTGTGCAGGGTGTGCACCCCCCTAGCCCTGGCCAGAGGGGGTGCATGGGGGTGCTATTTTTCGATAAAGCAAAAAAGACAAAATGAGATACAATAATTTGAGTAATAACATGATGATAAGTGAACTGTGAACAACAATTCAAATTCAAATACAGCAGTGGATGGGTGGGCGGCACACATGACCGACACAATTCGGCAGTCGGCACAAGAGCACCCCCCGCCCCCTACCAGATCATGCTGGATCCATCCCTGCATACATGTACTGTATCATATTTAATTAATGCTTGAGCATATTTGTTCAAATTTATTGACATTAATAATTAAATTATGTTTGTTATAATAGTGTACATTTTGCACCAGCCACTCTTGAAATTAGACGTCAGCCACTTTTTAACTAGATGGCCATGGATGACCTAAGAAATTGTTTTCTTTATTAAACAGCAACTTTCAAGCTTTGTGATATTTCTTGAATACCTCAAAAGTTGTCAGCTGCTGTTTACATTATCTACTTCATATGTTTCGATAATTTTTGTTGAAAAGATGCTGGATTGTCAGCATGTGACAATTCATTTCAAGCACCATGTAAGTTGCCACACATCACCCACAGTATTTTTTGGACGAGCCAGTTTTAACACCCTGGCTGGTACAGTTACTGTATATACCTGTAGTATAATTCACCATGTTTGGTTTTTTAGTATACATGAACACTATTATTAAGTTAAAGGAGGAAGCATTTATAATGCAGGTACATTATTTGATACTTCTGAAGACCATCCAGAGTCAACAGGTGTATATAGAAACAAGTAAATAGAGACCCATATTTTGACTAAGAATAAGAACCATTTAAATTCAACTCAGTCCGACTTTCACAGAACCTACTTTAAAACGAACTGCATGCAGTCGAACTTTACAACATACATTCCGAACTTACAAATAAACATTGGTGGTCAGATTTCAAAGACAAATTGACAGTAAGATGTAATTTTATTGTTGGGGATGGGTTGGTAATTTAGGGGTTGGTGCTTTAGGGTTTAGGCTCAATTCCTGCAGAAGGGTTACATAAAGTCACAGCAATTTCAAAATTAATTACATGGCTTGACAAAATAAATTCTATTCAGTCACGAAATAGGTAGATGCATTTATTTATAGCACATGTTTTTTTTAAGTTTAGATATAGGTAATGAGAACCATATTGGTGTCCTACACAATAAAAAAGCAATATTGCTATTTTGAGGGAGTTGCACAAGTGCACATGACATTTCTTATAGATACACACCTACTTAAATTAAATGATTTTTCATTTTTGTTTGGCAATAAAGTGAAAGGTAAAAATGCTGAAAAAATCTAAAAAGTTAGCCAATTTAAATAACATCATTTCTATAACTTGCTAAACCTAGTCAGTTACTATTATATCACAAACATCTGTCGACATACACTCATGCCCCTCCTTACCACTTGAGTCACCCACTCACCACATCCCTTAATGAAAAATTTTGGATAAAACCCTATTTTAAAAAAGTCAACCCTATACTTTATATGCTGAACATAGTCCTCTACGATATCTCATGCAGCAATTAGTGGGTGCAAATAATATAGCCAACATCACATGTGTCCATCCAGTTCCATAGTCTACATCAATTGCTATTGCACTTGGGTCCATTGGATTCAATGGCTTTGGACGTATTCTTACATGAATTGCAAGGCATGCCTGTTACAAATGATCTTGGTAATGTTTCTCATGAACAGCACCAATGCACTTGAATGGCACAGCATGGGTGATTTCGTCCTCGTCACTTTCATCCTGATCACTTAACTGGTCACCACTTTCTGCCCTATCACCTTCATTACCATATCCATGCTGACCAGGTTCAAGACCAGCCAACCACTGAACCACTCAAGTAGATCTCTTTCTACAAAATCATGACAAGAAAATTTTTATTTTATTATTTTATACATACACTGTAATCTCTAAAATTAGCAATCTAATGCAAAAGTGTGTCACTATTTACAATAATGTTAGAACAACACAAATATTATTTTACAGATGAAAATTGAAAAATATACTATACTGTATGCACATATATGTAAAAATCTATCCATACAAACAGGCATCATACTTCAGCAAAAATGTATTAAACAATTCGTTTAACTCAAAACATGTACATATGTATCACAGTGACACAGTACATATACACACAATAGGGTCAAACTAGAGGCATTGTAAACACAAGTATGACGCCATAATTTTGTACAGTGTATTTATATTAAAAGTACAAGAATAAAAACAACAAAGCGGAAATTTGACTATAAAATAACACGATAACTGTAATGCATTGTAGTATACCAACCTTAAATACTGCGCTTGTTTTCACGTTGATGATACACAGAGATTTAACGCCATCCAACTTAGAAAGAAGAGCCTCGCTATTGGGAATATAAATTAAACACAATTCCTTTTCTTAGACGGATTATTTGTAAAGCTAAAATGACAACACGTCGATGATCGCAACAATACAGCAATAACATGCTGTTTTCACAAAATATCGCAGCCTGACATTCTTGTCGTTCGAAAGCTTCCATATTGGTTTTGTAGTCAGAGAGATGTTCACTCCTCGACACTCGACAGTCAACAGTCAATGAAAGCCACGCGTGGAATTAGGCGCTCAATTCCCATGATGCTTTGCGGCCTGCTGTCCAACCTCCTCTGGGAAACACCGGTGAAAGTCGGCTCCATGGTAGTTTCTGAAAGATCACTGTTTTTTTCTGACAAAGGGAATGGTCAGCGGTCGGATAGATCGCAAAGCTCGTTTAAAACCTTATTTTGTTACCTTTATAATAAAAAACTTAAAAATTTGATCGATGACCATTCTGGAGAATGTATTCAAAAGTAATTTCATGTGGTTAACTTATTTCCACGCAGCGAAACCGCGATAAATAACTCGCGCAAAGTTCAACTGTCTAATTTCGCGCACGGCCCGGCTGTGTTAAATTTATCCTTCCATAAATACAACAACTTTGGTATCCGTAAATTTACGCTTTAGATGAGTAAGAAATTGATATGTTGATGACATAATATCATTTGTTGCGCTTTTCTGAAGAACTAACGATATAAACACGTTTAATATCCGAAACACACAACGCAAACGAGATCGCTAAAGATGGTGTTATTATGCGGCTCAAGTCGTCGAAAGGCCATAACATGTCAAATACGTCTAGCATCGTCTAAATTGCTTCGCAAAATTTCTTGCTAATTTCGCCCTGCCACGAATTTCTAAAAGATGACCCTTCTAGACTAATATTCATACTATCATATTTTACAGCATTTGAAACTTTAGGATACATGTCCACCATGAGCAACTCATGAAAACACTAGCATTCGTTACCGAGATGAGAAATCAACTTTCAAGAGATGTGAAATATTAAACGTAAACAATAAAACACGTCATCAGCTGGCACGTGCCGGCCATTTGATAATCTCAGGGGAAAACCGTATTAATAACTATAACGTCGGCATGCAAATGCATTGAGGACATGGCAAGACTTTAAGATGCCGAGGAATAGGAACAAGGCAATTTTCCTTGTTTAGGTATGCGCTGTATTTTTTCAATACATGAGAAAACACGACGCTTTTTCACAAAGATAAAATATTTTTAAAGCATGCGTAGGTTTGAATTTGCGATTATGTTAATAAGGAACGCTTAAAACACACCCTTCCTATTAATTAACTTATACGGGCAAAAACGATGTTTTTAGCTTATGTGTTGAAAAAAGAATACAGCGTATATAAACCTATGCATGACATTATAGTTAATACGGTTTTCCCCCGAGATATTGTTTAGGTGTAATATTTTACATCTCTTGAAAGTTGATTTCTCATCTCGGTAACGAATGCTGGTGTTTTCATGAGTTGCTCATGGTGGATATGCATCCTAAAGTTTCAAATGCTGTAAAATATGATAGTATCAGTATTACTCTAGAAGGGTCATCTTTTAGAAATTCGTGGCAGGGCGTAATTAGCAAGAAATTTGCGAAACAATTTAGACGATGCTAGACGTATTTGACATGTTATAGCCTTTCGACGACTTGAGCCGCATAATAACACCGTTTTTAGCGATCTCCTTTTCGTTGTGTGTTTCGGATATTAAACATGTTTATATCGTTAGTTCTTCAGAAAAGCGCAACAAATGATATTATGTCATCATGAACATATCAATTTCTTACTCCTCGAAAGCGTAAATTTACGGATACCAAAGTTGCTGTATTCACGGAAGGATAAAAAATTATCAGATAGGAAGGAAGGTATAGCAGAAGCGTAACTCAAGCAAGTATTTGTCCGCGTTTTTACAAGCAATTCGTCATCAATCACGCCATCCTGGCTAGTACAACTGGCACTTTGTACCTACCAAATCCTGATAAAAACGTCCGGCTGTACTAGCCAGGATGGCGTGGCTTGGCGTGAGCGAGTTAAAATTTTCGTGGACGTAAAACAATAAGGGAACCGACTCGAGTTACACTTCGGCTATACCTTCTTATTCTTGTGACTATGGCAACTACTTTAGATACTTCATGTTCGGAAAATACAATGGTTTTGTCAGCAAGGTGAGGGTTTCTGCATGCATGTATTTTCTAGTTAATTATGTAATCTATCACAAATGAACAGTTACTATTACAATCGTTTTCATCACCTCTTTGCTATTACTGTACCATTTTGTGAGACGAAAACCACCCTTTTCGAGTAGATGGCGCAGTTGACTCACTAAGCCTATCGCCTCGCTTGTTTCCTTCGATGATTTCATCAAATCGTCGACATACATATTACGTTTCACCGTCTCTATAGCCACAGGGTTAAATTCAGCTTGATATAACTCTGCTGTTTTACGCAAGCAGAAATTAGCAACACTACGCGAAGACGTAGCCCCGAATAGGTGTCTTGTCATTCTATATTCCTCCATCTCGCCAGAAATATCATCGCTCGGCCACCATAAGAACCGTAGTGCATCACAATCGCGGGGTTCCACCAAGACCTGGTGGAACATTGCTTCTACATCTGCAACCATTGCAACAGATTCTTCTCGGAATCGGATAAGCACGCCAGTCAGTTGATTTGTTTGATCTGGACCTTGCAAGAGCTGTTGATTCAACGACGTTCGTCCATAACTTGCTGCACAATCATATACCACTCGAACCTTTTCGGGCTTTAGGGGATGCGTAACCGGGTGGTGCGGGAGATACCAGATCGGTCTGTTCTCCATGTTCAATTGCTCTTTAGGGATTTTCTCAGCGTAACCCTTTTCTAGGTACTCATTCAACGTTGTCCGATACTTTTTCAACAGTTCGTCATCGCGGAGGAGGCGTTTTTTCAGAAGCAAACCCCGTCTTTCTGCAACAATCTTGTTGTTGGGCAAATATGGTGGATTATTCTTCCAGGGCAGAGCAACTTGAAAATGACCGTCCACTATCTTCAGTGTTTTTTCCATTATTTGTAGCGCTTTCTTATCTTCCACCGACGGGCACACTTTGGTTTCGACTAGAGAACCTTCAAAGTCTGTTTTCCACAGCCTTTCTAATTGGTGTTTTAGATCTTCATCCGTGTTTTCACGATCAACTTGAACACGTTCGACTTCTTTAACTTCTCCAGTTCTATCCTTCATTACATGCTCACTTTCTTCCATGGCACGATCTTCTGTGAGAAACTCCCTCGCTTCCTTCAGACTTTCAAACGTACGATCTTCAGTTGAAAGATCATCAGCGTTGACAGACATTCTTGCAAAATTGGATGTCGCACACATGCCATCCCTTTTTTCACCAACGGGCCCAATCACAGTCCAACCCAAACTGTATCTGATTGCTACGGGATCCCTTTCTTCTCCAGATCGATATTCCAAAGGCAAAAACATGGAAGGGTTCTCTTGAAGTCCAATGACCAACATAACATCTCTAGTTTCCAACTCTTGTAATGGCAGATCACGTAAATGAGACCAACTTCGAACGTCTCCTTTCTTTGCAATGCAGGCTTCCGAGATCGGCATTTGATTGACAGTTCTTACGTTTGACAACTCGATCAGTGTCTCACCATCCAGTGAGGCCACCTCAATGTCTATCAATTCACTTCTTACTTTGGTCGATCCGGTCATGCCTGACAATGTGAAGTCCAGCTTCCTTCCACTTACTGCAAGTTGTTTCTTCAAACGTTCATGGCAAAGCGTAACTTCAGATCCACTGTCTAAGAGTGCATAAGCTCCAATGGCGGGTTGATTACTTCCCTTTGCTCGTACTTTAAGAGGAACAACACTTAAGCACACTCTTTCGCCGGCCCCAGTTGCGACTGTTACTTTCACTTCTTGTTCTCCTGTTCCGCCAGTTGTTTCAATTGGGTCTGGAGGTTTCTGGTCTTCCTTTTCTTCCTTAACAGCTTCAGGTTGCGGTGGGTGTAACAATGTGTTATGTCCTTTACTGCATCCTTCTACCAGACATTTAAAATGAATTTTAGGACATTTTCTCGCATAATGGCCTTCACTCAGACACTTAAGACAAAGTTCTCGTTGTTGCACAACTTTCTTCTTCTCTTGATAGGAAAGTTTCTTGAACTTATCGCATATCCAAATTCTATGGTTGCCAGAACACATCGTGCATCGTATCGAATTCCCACTTTCGTTCTTATGACTCTGTCGATTATCCAAGCCGGATGCAAATAAAGATGATCTTCGGGAGGGTTCTCTCGATCCAGATCTTCCCCAAACTCATTGTTTACAAGCGTCGCTCTTTTCTTCACGAAGTGGAGGAAATCTTTAAACTTGGGTCTAGAGCCAGATTCAATTGTCGTACCGGCACGCTCTGTCCATTTTACTCGCAGGAATAATGGTAGCTTCCGAGTCAACTCTCGCAAGGTGTTGACGTGATTCAACTCACTTTCATATTCAGGCCCCATACTTGTCAACGTTCTATCTGCAACCTCTAAGTGCCTGGAAAACTCCAGCAAACTTGCTCCATTGGCTTGTTTCAATGGTGGTAAGTTCTGCAACTTATTAATATGTGCTCGTGCGATTATGTGCGGTTTTCCAAAGTTCTCATACAGCGTTTTCTTTGCAGTTGTATATCCTTCTTCAGCTGGTAAGTTTACACAACTTTCAATTGCGTCACGGGCTTTATTATTGCAGTGTTGAATCAAGAGTTGCAAACGAGTGGAATTATCAGGGTTGTCCTTTTCTAGGCATGTTTCAAAATTATGCATGAAAGAAGCATAATTTATTGCATCACCATCAAAGTGCATGTACTTAATTTTTGGCATAGACACGACTTGTCGCAGTGCTCTCACCATCTCTTCCCCTGTATCTATCTCTTTAACTGCGGGTTGTTGGACTTTCCCTTCGGGTAAATATGTTCTAGGAATCTGCGATAAAGGTATATTAGGTGACTGTAGGGGTTGTTCGTGCTGAATATACGTCTGGGTGGGTTGCAATGGCATATTACACTGCTCGACTTGCCTTTTGGGTGAATATGTTTCAGAAACTTGTCGTGAAGGGATATTAATTGACTGTACCGGTTGTTCTTGTTGAGGGTATGTCTGTGTCAGTTGCAATGGCACATTGTACTGTTCAGCATGCCTTTCGGGTGAATATACCTTAGAAACTTGGGGTGAAGATATATTAGTCCCTTGTACTATTTGCTCTTGTGGTACATATGGTTGTGAAAGGGGTGATAGTCCTTGCCCTTGTTGATTCATTGAGAGTGTGTTTTTGTTAACATTTTCATGCTCAGAATTGTTATCTGATTCATTCTCATAAACATTCAAACTTACGATTGCTCGTTCCTCTTCCATTCGGGCTTCCATATATTCTTTCTCGAAATTCAACTCTGTCATTCTTCGTTCGAGTTCGTGCTGTTTCAGTAGTTGGCTTCTCTTCAACTGAGCGAGCGCTAACTGTTCTTTCCTTTTTGACACAGTTGAAAATTTTGAACTGTGACTTGACTTACTTGCCAAACTTCGTCTTGATTTTCCCGAGAATGAACTAGCATCTTCTCCCTTTTGTTTTGACGCTAGCATTAGTCTCCTTCGTAAAGACATCACCATTTCATCCAAATGCATTTTTTTGGTCATCAGTTCTTTATAACTTCGACTTGCAATATCCTTTTCCTCTTTGCTCACGACATGTATTGTTCGTGTTTGCTGACAAATTCTCTCCAACATTCATCGTAATGCTCTTTCTTTGTCTTGATATTATCCACTGGTTCACCAGCATAAATTGCCTCCTGTATCCATCCTTTCGTCTCTGTGAGGGTGTTCATTAAATGTATACGAGTCTTAAACAAAGCATTTATTTTCTCCTTTTCCATTTCTTCTTTTTCTAACCGAACACCTCTCCATGTTCCTTCAAGGCATCCTTGTCCAGGCTCGGACCTGGCTGGGTTAACCTCAGTTGGTTCTCTATCAAGTGCTGTTGGCCACGATCGCACAGACATTACTGTTGATCATCCAGTATGAGTTATAATACAAATGTACCCAGAAAATATATGTTCCTGAATAAAATTAACAACTTCTTTTCCCCGTCCCTGACAATAAATATAGTCCAAACTCACCGTCCTTGACAATATATACACTCCAATATTCTGTTCAAACAAGAATACCCTGTATAATACAAATACACTGTCCCAGACGATATAAATTATCCTTCAAGTGAAATATAGACCTTCAGGTGAAATTTAATCCAAATACTCGTTCCTAACGAGAAGATATACGTCTTTGATGAGCCATATACTTTACAATAACCAGATCGTGGGTAAATATAGTCAGATATAACCGTTTCTAACAATAAATATAGTTCCAAGGCACCGTCCCTGACGATAAAATATACTTGAATATAAACCAGATCTTGAAAGTGAAATATAGTCCAAAATAACCCGTTCCTAACGAGAAAATACAGTTCAAATGCACCGTCCCTGACGATATAAATATACTTTTAAATAAAGCAGATCTTGAAGTGAAATATAATCCAAAATAACCCGTTCCTAACGAGAAAATACAGTTCAAATGCACCGTCCCTGACGATATAAATATACTTTTAAATAAAGCAGATCTTGAAGTGAAATATAATCCAAAATAACCCGTTCCTAACGAGAAAATACAGTTCAAATGCACCGTCCCTGACGATATAAATATACTTTTAAATAAAGCAGATCTTGAAGTGAAATATAATCCAAAATAACCCGTTCCTAACGAGAAAATACAGTTCAAATGCACCGTCCCTGACGATATAAATATACTTTTAAATAAAGCAGATCTTGAAGTGAAATATAATCCAAAATAACCCGTTCCTAACGAGAAAATACAGTTCAAATGCACTGTCCCTAACGATATAAATATACTTTTAAATAAAGCAGATCTTGAAGTGAAATATAATCCAAAATAACCCGTTCCTAACGAGAAAATACATTTCAAATGCACCGTCCCTGACGATATAAATATACTTTTAAATAAAGCAGATCTTGAAGTGAAATATAATCCAAAATAACCCGTTCCTAACGAGAAAATACAGTTCAAATGCACCGTCCCTGACGATATAAATATACTTTTAAATAAAGCAGATCTTGAAGTGAAATATAATCCAAAATAACCCGTTCCTAACGAGAAAATACAGTTCAAATGCACCGTCCCTGACGATATAAATATACTTGAAATACACCGTCTTTGTCGAGAAAATATACTCAAACTAACCCGTTCCTAACGAGAAGATACCGTATAATTCAAATTCTCCGACTCTGACGATCAATATACACTTAAACTTTCCAGAAATACAATCCAATAAACTTGTACTTGCCACAAATGTACACTCCAAATAGACTAGTCCAAATAGCGATCCAAACTCGTAGAAATATGGTTCTAAACTGTTACTATAGTCCGACTATAGCACCTGATGTTGAATAAAATTATCATATATTTGAAACAAACGTCACATTATACAAATCTTACGTAAAATTATCAAATTTTACGTTTACTTTTACTTGTACCTTTACTATTACGTTTAGAACCGTTTGGTTCTACGACTAAACAAAAACTAAAACAAACAAAATGGCCGCCCTATTTGCCATGCCAAAATGCGTCCACTGCGCATGCGCAAGGCGGGAAAATCCATACGGTAGCTACAGGGTGTGTTGGCAAGAAACCGAATTTTAAACACATATCCTTCTGCTAAATATTCTTTGCGTTTGTACAGTCCCTTATCTAAAAATCAACGTAGCTATTGAGTCTAGAAAATCTCCAATTTAATACTGTTAACGAATTAGCCCGCGTGCAGGCCCAAGGGAAGAATTGTGGGTCTGCAAGCAAGGCCCGGTATTTTGTAAA
Organism: Paramuricea clavata; assembly: GCA_902702795.2. Lineage (NCBI taxonomy): Eukaryota > Metazoa > Cnidaria > Anthozoa > Malacalcyonacea > Plexauridae > Paramuricea > Paramuricea clavata. The sequence continues at coordinate 31,509 of CACRXK020000690.1, read as the reverse complement.
ACGCCCCTTTTCAAAACACGCCCCATTCGCGCGTCAATTGTCAAAAAAGAACCAATGACAGCACCCAAATATTAACAAACAAACTCGCATTAAAATGTTGCGGGGTTTTCTCTGCTTATTCAGAACATAAACAATGTGTAAATGGCTGCGTTTTAACTCCAAAAAAGCAAGCAACGCAGTCAGTAATTGCCAAATTTGCAAGTGCTCATTTTCAACTAAAATCGGAACAGGCAAATTAGGACGAATTTCAATAGAAAACCAATCTCAAACTTCAAATCGTGAGGGAAGTCGTGCGACCACATTAGCCGATTTATAATGTGTGTTTCGCTGTCGCCATTGTTATAAATAAATTGTCTCGCTTATCAGATCGTGTGTGTAATTCTTGTTGGCGGCGGAAAGTACGAAATTTATTTCAGTTATTTCATTTGGTAAAGAACTCCACAAAAGAAGACAGCGTTCAGAGTCCAGATCGTTTCGTTTCAAACTCCAATTACCGTCTTCTGTTTCGCTCTCTCAGCGAAGCCTTGCAAATCGCAAAGTGTTTCGAATAGGCTTACATGCAACTGCCTCTGAGTCAATATCAACCAAAAGATAATTTTGTTGAGGAACATATAACGTTTCAAGTCTGTTTGAAATTAATGAAACTCAAGTTACTATAATTTACCCCAGTCGAAATGTTGCTATTCCAACACTTCACGACAAGCAATCCCCATTGGCATAACGGCAAGAACATCTCTTCCTTCAGTAAACAATAAACAGTCTGTTGTTGTTGCATTTGTAATCGAAAAAAGTGATCAATTTTCGAATTTTAAGCTTATCGAGAGCCTTTGTGATGAATCACTGATCTAATTATAGAATCCAACAGCAAACAGCCAATCAGAATGCCACGTTCGTGGGCGAACGCGGAAAGTACAAAATACCGGGCCTTGCTCAATCTCGTTCCCAGAGTATGCCTGTTCGCGGGTTATGTAGTCGCATGACTCTGGGGAAATCGAATCGAAATCGTTATTTGATTGGCTGCCGCGATCATCAATGCTGCCGACACAATTAATGCGTGTTTTTACGAGAATGACGCGTGGACATACGCGAAGAGAGAATTATCAATGTTTATCAGATTTGGAATGCGAAATCAAACAATATAAATCGAAGGATATAATATGAAAATGTATTGGGACGTTGGGTAAATACTTACAAAATGGCATGTTATTTATGAATGACTTTTTATCGATCTACAGTACGACCAAAACATCTTCACCATTTTACAAATGGTCGAGTCCCGCCGAAATACAATGTCTCATCTTTTAACGAAAATTCAAGCCCTCTTTTCCCTATAGCAGCTTTAATAGCTCTTTCAATATTTGCCATTGAATATAGTTTAATAGTAGTGTGTTTTAAAGAACTTTTAAACGTTTAAAAAACTATTTTTTATACGATATTCTGATGAGAATCTGTTCAAACATATATATCGATTGTTAGCGTGTGCCCGCGCGAATTTAGTAAGCGGAATAAACAAGAGCAATAAAAGCGCATGCGCCATTTATCTCATTTTGGGTAAAAAAATTCGATTTCCCCAGAGTCATGCCACTAGATAACCTGCGAACAGGCATACTCTGGGAACGAGATTGGGCCTTGCTTGCAGGCCCACTATTCTTCCCTTGAGCCTGCACGCGGGCTATTAACGAATAATCATTCACGTTCATTTCACGTTTGAAACTACCTAATATTTGGCAGAATAAAAGTTGAAAATTTCAGCAGTCTGGTGACGAGTTGACGTATATCGGATCTGACTGGCAAGTGGCACGTAATACTAAAATAATTTTCTGGTAAGAGCATTAAATACGACAAGTGTTGTTTTGGGGCAGTTGGAACTTGGAAGTAGAAAAGAAAGCCAGCTGAATTTTGACCAGAATTTGCGAGTTAATTGAAAGTCGCCTAGAGAAGAGAAGATTAACAACATAAACTGAAAAAATACTACGAAAGATTAATAAAGAGGTACGACACACACCAACTACTAACATATTTCTTAGAATTTATGTCTATACGAATGTGTATAGAGGGAGCAGATGGTCTAGTTTTTACCTTAATTTATTGAAAGCAGCTAATCCCTCTTTGATGAAACAGGCTGCCTAAGTTTACAACATACACTAGGCTTAGTATATGAACACACAAACACAAATATATATATATATATATGTATATATATATATATATATATATATATATATATATATATATATATATATATATATATATATATATATATATATATATATATATATATATATATATATATATATAAATTTGATCCTCGTCATTTAAGTTTTTCAAATATTTGGAAGCGCTATACCATTCTGAATTATTTGGTGTACATATATCTTTTAAATCAATTTCCTTTCATTGGTTGTTTTATTAACTTTCAAAAACTGAAAAATCGCGCTGCTTTGTCGAATCGCGTCCGATGTGTCTCGGCCTTAAAGCGAATGAAACGAAGATGAGAGTTCATGAGAGTTGGAAGTCACTCGATCTTGGTTAGCTGTTCTTAATGTTTTCCCAACACTACATCATGCATTTGATTGAAGTTAAAACGTAGCTGGAACACTCATCAAACCATCATTATTGACCTTGAAATGTCTCGTTTGAGTGCGGCTTAACCGCATGTTCAGCTGTCGGTGTTGATGAATTTCATTTCATTAAATCCCAAGTAAGCCGCGGCTTATTGCAAATTGATTGTTTGTACGAGTCGGTTCACGGCTTATTGCAGAGGGCATATTTTCGCTCGCATCAATAAAAGTCCTTAGAATTTAATAGACTTTATAGTCTTAAATTAAATTATTCTAACAATCAAAATTTTGTTAGAATTGTGCGACCAATTTTATTATAACGTATTTTCGAGAAATTTATAACAAAGTAAGGCGTGGATCTTTTCTGCTTATTGCTATTTGCTCATGTGAATTTGCATGAAATCTAAACAAACTTAACATGCATGTAATTTAATTTTAATGATTTTTCCCAATATAAAAAAGTACTAGGCTATAATCACACAAACAGACAACTCACATGCATAAACGACATAAGCGTGACTGGAGGAAGGATTTGCGTCCCAATTGATACTTGACCCTTTCATAGATTTTACTGTTTATTGCACTCCAACCACATTGGCCTCCCTTCGATGTGTTCGTGGCAATGACAGATTGCATTTATTTCCCGCACAAGGAGGGGAGGTTGAGGACAATGGAAAATCCACGGGAGGGGTTTAAAAAAGGCCTTGGGAAATCCAAGGGGAGGGGTGAGACCACCGAAATTCAGGGTGTGTTGTCTGCGATTAAAGTCATTTTCCAGGAATAACCGGAAATGAATTTCCAGGAAACTCGAAGGAAGGGGGCATATAAACTGTATTGCAGGGGATCACAATTTAGCTGGTTAAAACATGTCCTCAACCTCCTTGTGCAAAATATAAATGCTGTCTGCCAATGCAACAGGGCCATTACACGATTAATGCAACGGATAAGGAAAGTATATATGTATTAAATATCAATTAAGGAAAGTATATATGTATTAAACCAGATAAGAGCGCTCCAAAGAGACCAAAGAATGAACCAGCAGAAGCTTGTGCATGTTTGGTGCAAAATATGGTAGTGTTGGGAAAGCAGAATAGGTAACCAAGATCCTCGCTGGATTAGGGAACTCAAACCAAATATTAAAATGCGATGGCTTATTCAATAGCCACATTACAGTTATTATATCGCTGTAGTGACCACTCAGACAACAAACTCGTTCTTCGTATGGTAGAAATTAAAAAAACCCAGTTATATTTAATTATATTTCGAAATCACGTTCTCCATTTGGCACGCAGCTTAAGGTGTGGTGTCTACACTACTGACGCGGACGTGACAAAAATAGGTGTCGCTAAGTATACATATAGTCAAGCGAAAGTGTTGAAATATGTGATTATTGTTTCACTGTTGTTGCAATGGTTACTGCTGTTATTGTTATTGTTATTTCTATTGCATTTTGTAGAAGCGGCCTCTCCGTGGAGTCGCACCTTTGTGTTTGTTGCTCTGTAGCATTATGTTGAATTCTTCCGCCCCCCCCCCCCTCCCCCACACACAACTTTAGAATTAAAATACTCAATTAAACGCTCTTTCTAAAGTTAATCCAAGCGCCTTCAAAAGATGTAGCGCTCCGGAAAGCCTGTTATTACAGTGAAACACCGTCTATAATTACCGAGTATTATACTAGGACATGATTAAGTCACGAGTAAATTTACCATTGGCAAATGTGATGGGCTATTGCTAATATTGTTTGAATAATAATATTGTTTGAATAATAATATTGTTAACTTTGAAACAAATGATAGCGATATTAATTTTATTTTATTACAACGACGTTTCGATGCTTCTTGCATCATTTTCAAGTTAAAAACAAGAATTATTCGTGTTTTGCTTCAATTATAACGGTCCGCGTGTGTTCGTGTCAAGTAAACAAATAATTGCGCAAGTATGCAGAATTTTTACCAAATGCGCAAGAAAACAAAGACTAAAATATTAAAAACAAACAATAAAAACATTTAACTATTTACACATCAGACAAACACAACAAACAAGATTAACAAATTAATATTAAGCAAAAAGCTTAGAAAGTATCGAGTCGGACTGCTTGTTCAAAGATGGTTTCAGTTCACAAATGTAAAGCATCTCGTAGAGAAGGCACTCATATTTCCCCTGACACTAGCGTAGAATCGAATTGTGTCCATCAATGCGTTGATGTAGGTGTCGACAAGTATAGCCAACATAATCTGCATCGCACGGATCACATTTAAATTTGCAAACAACGCATTATCACAATGGGCGTCTTCAGTTCCTGTACTTTAACATCATCCCGAACCTTTCTGCTTGTGAAAACCGATCGTAGAGCTGTCCCTATCAACCATCCAAGACCAGTGAGTTGTCTTCGCACAATATCGGCCGATATTTTATCTTTAAACGGCAAGATAAGACACACCACATTTTCTTGCAGTTTCGTTGATGTTTCCTTAACCTCCTCGTTGAGGGTGAAAAAGGGGGGTATGGATCACGTTACACAACGAAAAAAACAGCCGTCTCACGATTCACGTGTCTTTATTAAGACTATGTTTAATGCATGGTACAGTATCTACGGTCCAGGATCATTGTCGTCACAGCCAGGAACATTGTCCTCACCTCCAGGAACCTTCTCCTCACCGCCAGGAACCTTGTCCTCAACGCCAAGAACCTTGTTCTCACCGCCAAGAACCTTGTATTCACGGCCAGGAACCTTGTCCTCACCGCCAGGATCATTGTCCTCACCGCCAGCAACATTGTCCTCAACGCCAGGAACCTTGTCCTCACCGCCAGGAACATTGTCCTCACCGCCAAGAACCTTATCTTCACTGCCAGGAACCTTGTATTCACAGACAGGAACCTTGTCTTTAACGCCAGGAACATTCTCTTCCTCGCCAGGAACATTGTCCTCACCGCCAAGTACCTTATCCTCACTGCCAGCAACCTTGTACTCACAGGCAGGAACCTTGTCGTCACCGCCAGGTACCTTCTCCTCACCGCCAGGTACCTTGTCCTCACCGCCGGGAACCTTGTCCTCACCGCCAGGAACCTTGTCCTCCCCGCCAGGAACGTTGTCCTCTTCGCCAGGCACCTTGTCCTCAGCGCCAGGTACCTTGTCCTCACCGCGAGGAACCTTGTATTCACCACCAGGAACCTTGTCCTCACCTCCAGGAACATTGTCCTCACCGCCAGCAATCTTGCCCGCACCGCCAGGAACCTTGTCCTCATCGCCAGGAACATTGGTCTCACCGCCAAGTACCTTATCCTCAACGCCAGGAACCTTGTACTCACCGCCAGGAACCTTCTCCTCAGCGTCAGGACCTTATCCTCACCGCCAGCAACATTGTTCTCACAGCCAGGACTCTTGTCCTCACCCCCAGGAACCTTGTCCTCACCGCCGGGAACCTTGTCCTCCCCGCCAGGAACGTTGTCCTCTTCGCCAGGCACCTTGTCCTCAGCGCCAGGTACCATGTCCTCACCGCGAGGAACCTTGTATTCACCACCAGGAACCTTGTCCTCACCGCCAGAAACATTGTCCTCAACGCCAGCAATCTTACCCTCACCGCCAGGAACCTTGTCCTCATCGTCAGGAACATTGTCCTCATCGCCAAGTACCTTGTTCTCAACGCCAGGAACCTTGTCCTCACCGCCAAAAACCTTGTCCTCACCGCCAAATACCCTGTTCTCACCGCCAGGAACTTTGTCCTCACCGCCAGGAAACTTCTCCTCAGCATCAGCACTTGTCCTCACCGCCAGCAACATTGTTCTCACCGCCAGGAATCTTGTCCTCACCGCCAGGAACCTTGTCCTCACCGCCAGGAACCTTGTCCTCAGCGCCAGGAACCTTGTCCTCACCGCTAGTAACCTTGTCCTCACCACCAGGAACATAGTCCTTAGCACCAGACACTTGTCCTCACCGTCATGAACATTCTCCTCAACGCCAGGAACCTTGTCCACCCCGCCAGCAACATTGTCCTCACCGGCAGAAACCTTGTCCTCACCGCCAAGAACCTTGTCCTCACCGCCAAGAACCTTGTCATACCGCCAGGAACCTTGTACCCACCGCCAGGAAGCAGGAACCTTGTCCTCACCGCCAGGAACATTGTCGTCAGCGCCAAGGACCCTTGTCCTCACCGCCAGGAACACTCTCCTCATCGCCAGAAACCTTGCCCTGACCCCAAGGAGCACTGTCCTCATCGCCAGGAAGCTTGTCCTCACCACCAGGGATCTTGTCCGCACAACTAGGGACATTCTTCTCACCGCCAGGAACCTTGATCTCATCGCCAGGAACCTTGTCCTCACCGCCAGGAACCTTGTCCTCAACGCCAGGAACCTTGTCGTCACCACCAGGAACCTTGCCCTCACCGCCAGGAACATTGTCCTCACCGCCAAGTACCTTATCCTCACTGCCAGGAACCTTGTAGTCACAAGCAGGAACCTTGTCCTCACCGCCAGGTGCCTTCTCCTCACCGCCAGGGACCTTGTCCTCACCGCCAGGAACCTTGTCCTCACCGCCAGGAACCTTGTTCTCACCGCCAGGAACCTTGTATTCACCGCCAGGAACCTTGTTCTCACCGCCAGGATCATTGTCCTCACCGCCAGAAACCTTGTCTTCACCGCCAGGATCCTTGTCCTAACAGCCAGGTACCTTATCCTTCCTGCCAGGAACCTTGTACTCACCGCCAGCAACCTTGTCCTCAAAACCACGTCCCTTGTCCTCACCGCCAGGAACATTGTCCTCACCGCCAGGTACCTCATCCTCACTGCCAGGAACCTTGTACTCACCGCCAGGAAGCTTGTCCTCCCCGCCAGCAACATTGTCCTCACCGCCAGGAACCTTGTCCTGACCGCCAGGAACCTTGTCCCACTGCCAGGAACCTTGTACCCACCGACAGGAAGCAGGAACCTTGTCCTGACCGCCAGGAACCTTGTCGTCAGTGCCAGGATCGTTGTCCTCACCGGCAGGAACACTGTCCTCACCGCCAAGGAACCTTTTCCTCACCGCTAGGAACATTCTCCTCATCGCCAGGAACCTTTTCCTGACCGCCAGGAGCATTGTCCCCATCGCCATGAAGCTTGTCCTCATCGCCAGGAACCTTGTCCGCACCACTAGGGACATTGTGCTCACCGCCAGGAACCTTGTCCTCACCGCCAGGAACATTGTCGTCAGCGCCAAGTATCTTATCCTCACTGCCTGGAACCTTGTACTCACAGCCAGGAACCTTGTCCTCACCGCCAGCTACCTTCTGCTCACCGGCAGGAACCTTGTCCTCACCGCCAGAAACCTTGTCTTCACCGCCAGGAACCTTGCCCTAACCGCCAGCTACATTATCCTCACTGCCAGGAACCTTGTACTCACCGTCAGCAACCTTGTCCTAAACGCCAGGTACCTTGTCCTCACCGCCAGGAACATTGTCCTCACCGCCAGGTACCTCATCCTCACTGCCAGGAACCTTGTACTCACCGCCAGGAACCTTGTCCTCCCCGCCAGCAACATTGTCCTCACCGGCAAGAACCTTGTTCTCACCGCCAGGAACCTTGCACCCACCGCCCGGAAGCAGGAACCTTGTCCCCACCGCCAGGAACCTTGTCGTCAGCGCCAGGATCTTTGTCCTTACCGCCAGGAACACTGTCCTCACCGCCAAGGAACCTTGTCCTCACCGCCAGGAACATTCTCCTCATCGCCAGGAACCTTGTCCTGACCGTCAGGAGCATTGTTCTCATCGACAGGAAGCTTGTCCTCACCGCCAGGAACTTGTCCGCACCACTAGGGACATTGTCCTCACCGCCAGGAACCTTGCCCTTACCGCCAGAAACCTTGTCCTCCCCGCCAGCAACATTGTCCTCACTGCCAGGAATTTTGTTCTCACCGCCAGTAACCTTGTCCCACCGCAAAGAACCTTGTACCCACCGCCAGGAACCTATCCTCCCCGCCAGCAACATTGTCCTGACCGGCGAGAACCTTGTCCTCACCGCCAGGAACCTTGTCCCACCGCCAGGAACCTTGTCCTCACCGCCAGGAACCTTGTCCGCACCACTAGGGACATTGTCCTCACCGCCAGGAACCTTGTCGTCACCGCCAGGAACCTTGACCTCCCCGACAACAACATCGTCCTCACCGGCAATAACCTTGTCCTAACCGCCAGGATCCTTGTACCCACCGCCAGGAAGCAGGAACCTTGTCCCCACCGCCAGGAACCTTGTCGTCACCGCCAGAAACCTTGTCGTTACCGCCAGGAACCTTGTCCTCACCGCCAGGAACCTTGTCCTCAACGCCAGGAAACTTGTTCTCACCGCCAGGAACCTTGTATTCACCGCCAGGAACCTTGTTCTCACCGCCAGGATCATTGTTCTCACCGCCAGCAACCTTGTCCTCACCACCTGGATCCTTGTCCTCACCGCCAGGAACATTGTCCTCACCGCCAAGTACCTTATCCTCACTGCCGGGAACCTTGTACACACAGGCCGGAACCTTGTCCTCACCCCAGTTATCTTCTCCTCGCCGCCAGGAACCTTGTCCTCACCGCCAGGAACCTTGTCGTCACCGCCAGGAACCTTGTCCTCACCGCCAGGTAGCTTGTCCTCACCGCCAGGAACCTTGTCGTCACCACCAGGAACCTTGTCCTAACCGCCAGGTACCTTATCCTCACTGCCAGGAACCTTGTGTCATATATTCCAATATGTTGTATTAGTTAATTTAGTTATGTTATTGTTAAAAGATATATTTAGTTGATTAAAGTAAGTAGGAAATAACTTAGATTCCTCAGCCATGGGCTAGGATTATCTCATTGGAACAGTATTTTGTTAATGATAAGTTGTGAACGTCACCGGACATACGTGTCACTTGCATGTAAATTAAGATAGTTAAAATGATTGTAAACTGATTGTCTCAGTCAGTTGGCCATTGCGGCACAGACTGAACGTTGTAACAAGGATTGTTTTTAAATATATATGGAAAAGTTGTGAAATGTGTGTTAGTTGATTCTGTGAGAACCAGCAGAGGAGCGAACTTCTCAACACATGGTCCTTCGAGCCGGATCGTTTGATTGTGGGATAGTTTGATTGTGCGATGGTTTGATTGTGAGATTGAAAAATGGACGATTTGAAAAGGAAAAACGGACGCGCGGTGGACACCGTTCGTTCGTTAAGAAAACCCTGGGAGAGGTAAAAGGACTGCTTTCCAATCCTGAATTGGAAAGAGAGACGTTATATAATCGAAAGGCCTCCTTGGAAGAGCGACTTGGAGTAATCCAAACGCTGGATAACGACATCTTAAAGGTTTTAGAAGACAAAGACGAGACCGAGGAAGCAGTTATTGCAAACGAGATCGAAGAGGCAGGAGTATTGAGGGCGGATATAAAAGGTGCCATACGATTGTTGGAAGAAGCCCTGCCGCAAAAGAATAGCGAAAGCGAAGCGAACAGTGAGGGAGCGAGCTTAAATGAAAGTACTGTATCCAGCAAGAAATCCGTTCGCGTGAGGTTACCGAAACTCGAATTGCGAAAGTTTGACGGGAAAATCGAGCGATGGCAAGAATTTTGGGATTCGTTTAAAAGCTCGGTGGATGAAAACCCTGATTTATCAGAGGTGGACAAGTTCTCGTATTTACGTGGACTATTAAAGGATCAGGCGAGAGATTGTATTTCTGGGTATGCTTTAACGTCAGCAAATTACAAGAGTGCAAAGGAACAACTACAGCAAAGATACGGGCGAAGTAACGTCATACAAAAGACGCATATAAGGGAATTACTGAAGCTTCAACCAGTCTACAGCGACCGAGACCCTTCGAGATTGCGAGCATTGTACGACGCGACAGAAACGCACCACCGTGGACTGAAAGCTCTTAACGTAGAACAGGAAAGTTACTCTTCAATTGTGGTGCCAGCTATAATAGACAAACTACCAGAAACTGTACGACTAAGCATTACGCGAGGAAAGAAACACGACGAATGGAATATGGACGATTTGTTGAGTGAACTGTTGAGTGAACTAGAATTGCGGGAAGAACACTGGACACCTAAACCACCACGAGCTGAAAACGGCAATGCCAAGGGTGATCTTCGAAGTGCGTCAGCCTTGATAGCCAAATCAGAAGAAGAAAGATGCGCTTATTGCTTGGGACGACACGCTCATGAGAGCTGTGATAAAGTAAGTAGTGTAAAGGATAGAAAATTAGTAGCACGTAGATATGGACGATGCTTTGCATGTTTAAGTAAAGGACATGTATCCAAGGACTGCCGTCGAAAAACTAATTGTAAAATATGTAGTAAGGGGGGCCACCATGTATCTCTTTGTGAATCCAAAGGGGAGGGAAATGTTTCGGCCAGTAATGGAAGTCCAACAATGCATGTTCGATCCGAGAGTCGAGTGGTGTTGCAAACTGCGCAAGGTATACTGAAAGGTGCTCAAAATGCAGCACGAATTCGCGTGATGTTTGATACGGGGAGTCATAAGTCTTTCGTGACTTCCAAGGTCGTAAGGGCTGCGGGGTTGCCAGTAAAAAGGAAAGAATGGTTAGAAATTAGCACGTTTGGTAAAGCGATGAATGATTATAAGCTGCGAGATGTTTTTGACCTTGAGATTGCACCTTGCAAGGGGGGAGAAGCGGTTACTATAGAAGCGTATTGTGTTGAAACTATTGCTCAAGTTCGAAATGAGCATATTGAGTTGCGAAAGGGGGAATATCCTCACTTACGGGGACTTTGGTTCTCGGATGTGTGTAAGAGCAGTGAAGTATTTGATATAGATATTCTGGTTGGTTCGGATTTTCTTTGGTGCTTTCAGAGCGGTACTATAGTGCGTGGAAGAGCTCATGAGCCAGTGGCGGTTGAGACAACTTTAGGTTGGGTTCTTTCAGGGCAAGTCAAGGGGAAAGGTGAAGATGGCGCAAAAGCACAGGTAAGTTGTGTTAATATTATTAAAGAAGAGCATGTTTCTAGTCCATATATGTCTGACAATGTTCATAGGTTGTGGGATCTTGATACTCTAGGTATACGCGAAGAGGACGAAGTGCATGAAGCCTTGAAAGAAGCAATTAGCTTCAACGGTAATCGTTATCAAGTACATTTGCCGTGGAAGGAAGGGCATGAACCCTTACCTTTGAATTACAACAATAGTTTAAAACGACTTAAAAACCAAATTTCAAAACTGAAGCGAGATCCGGATATTTTGGAGGAATATAACCAAGTTATTAGTAGCCAGCTAGAAGCAGGAATAATTGAACCAGTTGTAGAATTAGAAAGGGCAGAAAAGGTTCATTATTTACCTCACCACGCAGTTGTTAGGAAGGAAGCGAAGACCACGAAGGTGAGGGTAGTGTATGACGCTTCGTGTAAGGAAGGTAAAAATAGCGTTTCATTAAATGATTGCTTGCATGTTGGACCGCCATTAACACCATTGTTGTTTGAAATTCTTTTGCGCTTTAGAGAAAAACGCGTAGCGCTCGCAGCCGACATAGAAAAGGCGTTTCTTAATGTTGAAATAGCGAAAACCGACCGAGATGTTTTGCGATTTTTATGGGTAGATGATCTAAGCAGCGATAAGATTATGCCTGTTGTGTATAGATTTTGCCGTGTTGTTTTTGGCGTAAACTGTTCGCCATTTCTATTGAACGCAACATTGCGCTACCATCTTGACTCCTATGCGTTTAATAAACCAGAATTTGTGCAAAAGCTAAAGGACAGCTTTTATGTCGACGATCTAATTTCAGGCGAACAGTCGGATCAAAAAACCGTTGAATTGTATAGAGACGCGAAACAAACACTTTTAGCCGGTGGATTTCGATTGCGCAAATGGCTCACAAACAGTGACACAGTAAGAAAGGCTATACAAGCGCGCGAGAGCGAGGATAAGGTAGAAACTGGCGAGAAAGTCCGACAATTAGAAGACGAGAAATCCTATGCAAAATGCGCATTAGAAGCGTGTGACGAGACTCGTTTGGAGAAGGTATTAAGACTCCCTTTACTTGGAATTGTGAAACTGATACATTCCATTTCGATTTAGCGCGAGTTGCCGACAGAGCAACAGGGTTGATCCCCACGAAACGTAACATATTGAGTATTTTGGCGGCGCTGTATGATCCTTTAGGAATAGTCAGTCCGATATTAGTTACTGTAAAGGTTTTGTTTCAAGAGATCTGTGTAGCGGGCCTCGATTGGGATATAGAAATACCTGACGAAATGAAACGACATTGGAATGAGTGGCTATTAGATTTGAAGCTAATTAAGGAAATCATTATTAACAGATGTTTGTACGGGTTAATTGGTAACACACAGAATTGTACATTGCACGGATTTTCAGATGCAAGCATGAAGGCTTATAGCGCCGTAATATATTTTGTTTGCGAATTGAATGGTTGTATTCATCGTTGTTAACATCCAAAACTAGGATTGCACCACTTAAGACACAAACAATACCTAGGCTAGAATTAATGTCCGCATTCATCTTGGCAAAATTGATGTCCACAGTACAAAGGGCATTGGGGCATGAAGTTACTGAATTAAAAACTAGATTTTGGGTTGATAGTAAGACTGTGCTTTGTTGGATGAACAATAAAGGCGAGTGGAAACAGTTCATTAGACATCGAGAAAATGAGATTTTGAAATTAAGTGACAAAGCACATTGGGGACATTGCCCTGGGGAACAAAACCCGGCCGACATAGGATCAAGAGGCTGTAATGCTTCTTCTGTCAAGGCCAATGAATTGTGGTGGAAGGGACCCGTTTGGCTTTCAGGTCCCCAAAGTATGTGGCCGGTTCCATGCGAAATAGCTGAGACAATAGAAATGCACGAAGAACTGAAAAAGTCTACACTTGCGAGTACCGTAACGCAAGACGAATCAAGTTTAGCCAACGTTTTGGATATAAATCGAATTGGATCATTGCATAAGTTACTTAGAGTTACCGCGCGAGTACTAAGGTTCATTCATAATGTGCGTGCGCGTAAGCATAAACAACCTAAAATTGTAGGTAATCTGAAGGCGGAGGAGATAAAGCAGGCAGAAATTGCTTGGGTAAAGGCAGCACAAGTTAGCTTGAGAAGGCAGACAAATTATGAACAGTTAGTTGACCGGCTTCAAATTGTAGAGGAAGAAGGTTTATTACGATGTAAGGGTAGACTAAATAATTCAGATTTGGATTTAGAAGGTAGGCAACCTAGGATTTTGCCTAGAGACCACCCGTTGACAGCACTAATTATTAAGGCTTGCCATGAACAAGTTTTACATAGTGGTTTACGTGCGACACTAGCTCAAGTTAGAAGTAGGTATTGGATACCAAAAGGCAGGCAAGCGGTGAAAACAATTTTAGGAAAATGTTTTGTCTGCAAAAAACATGAAGGTAGATCATTTACAGCTCCAGAAGCAAGCTAGCTTACCCGAGTTCAGAGTAAGACAATCGCTTCCATTTTCGAAAGTAGGAGTCGATTTCGCAGGGCCCCTGTATATAAAAGAGGGCAAAGAAATAAAAAAGGTTTACATTACCCTATGGACTTGTTGCGTAACAAGAGCGGTTCATTTAGATCTAGTTCGAAGTCTAACTACAACTAATTTTATGAGGTGTTTGAATCGATTTAGCTCCCGAAGAGGTCGACCAAGTTTGATTGTGTCAGACAACGCAAAAACGTTTAAGGCTGCATCAAAGCTAGTGCGGAATTTGCATGATGATGAATTAAGCGGTTATTTGGCAAATAATTGTATAAAATGGCGTTTTAATCTAGAGAAATCTCCTTGGTGGGGAGGGTTTTTCGAAAGAATGGTAGGAACGGTAAAACGAGCGTTAAGGAAAATTTTGGGTAAGGCAAAACTAACCTATGACAAACTTTTGACCAATTTAATTGAAATCGAGGGTACTATCAATTCACGACCGTTAACCTACGAGTACGACGAGGTAGGGGTGGAAGTATTGACGCCATCTCACCTTATCTTTGGCTACCGACTTCAATCTATGCCTGATGATGTGGGGATGGTTGACGATGATGAGGCAGACGAGGTTGAAGGGCATCGCAAGAGGTATAGGTTTTTGGGAAGGTTAAGAGAGCATTTCTGGACTCGTTGGAGGCGAGAGTATTTGGCTGATCTTAGAGAGTACCATAAGGGTAAGAAGAAAACTAGTGATGTAGTTGTGGATTTGGGAGATGTTGTATTGGTGTTTGATGAACGAGTGAAGCGTGGGTTTTGGAAGGTAGCTGTGGTCGAAAGGTTGATTAAGGGTAAGGATGGGGTTGTGAGAGGAGCAATGGTTAAGATGGTTGAGACGGAGCGAACGAAGTTTTTGAATAGGCCAGTGCAGAGATTGTATCCGTTGGAGATTCGAAGTGATAAGTCTGATGTTGATGGTGATGTTGAAACTCAGTCTTGCGAGAATAGCGACAGGCCACACAGACCAGCTCGTAGAGCCGCTGCATTAGACTCCATCTGGAAAACCCAGGCCATGCTTGAACCGTAAGGGTTCAAGGGGGGGAGTGTGTCATATATTCCTATATATTGTATTAGTTAATTTAGTTATGTTATTGTTAAAAGATATATTTAGTTGATTAAAGTAAGTAGGAAATAAGTTAGATTCCTCAGCCATGGGCTAGGATTATCTCATTGGAACAGTATTTTGTTAATGATAAGTTGTGAACGTCACCGGACGTACGTGTCACTTGCATGTAAATTAAGATAGTTAAAATGATTGTAAACTGATTGTTTTAGTCAGTTGGCCATTGCGGCACAGACTGAACGTTGTAACAAGGATTGTTTTTAAATATATATGGAAAAGTTGTGAAATGTGTGTTAGTTGATTCTGTGAGAACCAGCAGAGGAGTGAACTCCTCAACATAAATGGCTTTATTTCTTTCTGCTAACCATCAGGAGATTTGTAGTGTTCAATCTAGAGGCAAGCGATCTGCTTTCGTGAGTTTACAAAGCCCCGAACAATACTCAATAGCTTAATTCCCTTGACCCGGATGTTAATTTTTAGTCTGTAGATATTAAACATGGCAAACGCTGCCAGTGTTTCAGCCTGTACGAATCTCTTTGACTGCCTATAATATTGTACACACATAAAACTCTCACAGTTTGTCAACAAGATGTCTTCGCAACAGGCGTGTACCACTGAATCACTGGCTGTTATGTATAGAAAAGACTGGAGAAAATGGGCTACAAATATCAACGGTTAATTCCTAGGTTTACTTTTACAAACAAATATAAAACATAAAACTACAAAACATGAGGTACAATATAAACATTATGGCGGGAAAAAGGCACCTGCGATCTATGTATGCCAACTTACTGTACTATATGTAAGTATCCATGACACTGATCTCATACTGGCTTGTACTACCATGCCGGTCAACAGGTAATAACAATGTTGTCATTTTATCAATGCTATGGGATTTGTTCCAAGTTGCGCGTATTGCGTGTGTATTCCTACATGCGAATTATTTAAGAAATAGAAAAACTCGTCACATGCGTATAATGTGATAATGCACGCGGGGAATGTTGGGAGAATACGAGGAAGCGTGTAAACACTATACAATATCTCCATTTGTCATATATTATTCAAATAAAGCTAGCACTGTCCAATCAGAGGCCTTTCCAATAATCTGTGGAAAATCTACGTGGCCAGAACAAGGAATCTTCATCCAACTCACAGACGTTCTCTCGCGCGCTTCGTCGAGAGTAACGTCTGTTTACAGGCTAAATTTCATAAACCAACGTCTCTTTCGCATGCCTTTAACTAAAACATTCCGCACATGCACAGGCCACGCACTGTCACACGACGACACTTTTATGGTGCGCATGACTGTCACACGACGACACTTTTACGGTTTTCTACATTATGGTTAGTGCTAACCACAAAAACCTTACATCGTCCAAATCAACAGCGATATCTGAATGGAAATAATGGAACCATTTATAACAGTGAAATTATTCGCAGTATTACAGGTTTATGATAATCTGAACCCGTAATGTATTAAAAACCACAGGCTCTTCGTGTGCTTGTATATGAAAAAGTAAAACATACTTTTGTACAACATGTTTAGGGGCAATAGCCAACAGCATGCATCCCAATGACATTATTCATTCCATTCCGCATAGCGTTCATCGGCAGCACTTTCGGCCTTGCGATAATGTAACTTGTAGTAAGATCTGCTTTCGTGAGTTTACAAAGCCCCGAACAATACTCAATAGCTTAATTCCCTTGACCAGGATGTTAATTTTTAGTCTGTAGATATTAAACATGGCAAACGCTGCCAGTGTTTCAGCCTGTACGAATCTCTTTGACTGCCTATAATATTGTACACACATAAAACTCTCACAGTTTGTCAACAAGATGTCTTCGCAACAGGCGTGTACCACTGAATCACTGGCTGTTATGTATAGAAAAGACTGGAGAAAATGGGCTACAAATATCAACGGTTAATTCCTAGGTTTACTTTTACAAACAAATATAAAACATAAAACTACAAAACATGAGGTACAATATAAACATTATGGCGGGAAAAAGGCACCTGCGATCTATGTATGCCAACTTACTGTACTATATGTAAGTATCCATGACACTGATCTCATACTGGCTTGTACTACCATGCCGGTCAACAGGTAATAACAATGTTGTCATTTTATCAATGCTATGGGATTTGTTCCAAGTTGCGCGTATTGCGTGTGTATTCCTACATGCGAATTATTTAAGAAATAGAAAAACTCGTCACATGCGTATGATGTGATAATGCACGCGGGGAATGTTGGGAGAATACGAGGAAGCGTGTAAACACTATACAATATCTTCATTTGTCATATATTATTCAAATAAAGCTAGCACTGTCCAATCAGAGGCCTTTCCAATAATCTGTGGAAAATCTACGTGGCCAAAACAAGGAATCTCCATCCAACTCACAGACGTTCTTTCGCGCGCTTCGTCGAGAGTAACGTCTGTTTACAGGCTAAATTTCATAAACCAACGTCTCTTTCGCATGCCTTTAACTACAACATTCCGCACATGCACAGGCCACGCACTGTCACACGACGACACTTTTATGGTGCGCATGACTGTCACACGACGACACTTTTACGGTTTTCTACATTATGGTTAGTGCTAACCACAAAAACCTTACATCGTCCAAATCAACAGCGATAACTGAATGGAAATAATGGAACATTTATAACAGTGAAATTATTCGCAGGATTACAGGTTTATGATAATTTGAACCCGTAATGTATTAGAACCACAGGCAAGACGTGTGCTTGTATATGAAAAAGTAAAACATACTTTTGTACAACATGTTTAGGGGCAATAGCCAACAGCATGCATCCCAATGACATTATTCATTCCATTCCGCATAGCGTTCATCGGCAGCACTTTCGGCCTTGCGATAATGTAACTTGTAGTAAGATTATGATATAACCTGCTCAACAATTACTAATTGATTAGGGATATCACATGCCATATTATATAAGGACAAGCGATCATTTATAATTCTTCAAGTGGCAATGTCCTGATGTATCTTGTCCTTTTTATTACTTTACTCTGTTTAGACAATTTTACTCATCAAGGAATGCAATAATGCATGCGTCCAACCAGACCTAGCAGGGCATTTTTTAAGAAATTACAACTACTGGGGCTAAGTCTCAATGAGGGCCTTTTCCCCACAGTTTGTATGGGTACATAAAAATCACTCTGTGCTTAGGGGCAGCGCTGGCGCTATTTGAATAGGCGGGTGGGTGGGTGTAAGTGAAATATTGCCTACTAATTTCAAACGCTAATTAGTATTTCTTTTCATCCAACTGGGATTAGATAATTTGCCTACTACCTGACGATTGGGGGTGTTCCACACCCATGACAACCCCCTTTTAGCGCCGCCCCTGCCTGTGCTAAGCAGATGCAGCTTTTTCAACAAGCTTGAAAATCAGGATTCACTACTGGGGCAAATCCTGAAAATCAGGATTCACTACTGGGGCAAGCAAAGGGTCTACTGGGGTAAATGCCCCAGTTGTTATATAGTTAAAAAATGCCGTGAGACCTGGTACGGGGGTACTCATCAAGCCTTGGCCATACTATAACTTGGGTACAACCAAGCCTGACAAAGTGTCGTGCGGCCGAGTCGGTCGAAACGATTTTTAAGTCCATAAACGGCGTTACCAGTCCATAGGACCTTGTGCTGCATTTTTCGCAGTCGTTCCTGGTTAGGTCTTAAAATGTATATATTCTCACTTGGATTCCAAACCCTAACATTGTAATATTAATTCCACCAAATGAAGTCATGAAGTCCACATTTAGCAATAGTATCGCTACATGTTTCTAATATAAACATCGCTAAATCTAAACAGCCAATACACGAACTCACTGTTGCTGCTTCTAAATAGTGAGAAGGTCAAACGCGAAACGATTTTTGGTGCTTATAATAATGCATATAGCATCACCTTGGACCCTGGATTCCATTTTATATCACTAAGAGCGCTTTTCGATTGCCTTTTTCATTCGCAGATTTTAGATTCAAGCTTTATTATCGGTGAACGCTAACGTTCACAACCAGTGGTATAGTATCGATTCAAGCGCAGAATTTGAAAATTTATGTATAACTATTATACAACAAAATGACTTTATACACGTGTTGTCAGTTGAGTTGCGAAATTTATGAGCCAAAGTCACTCAGACACGCGCATCGTCTGCGCATGAGCAGTTCTGCAATAGTCAGATATTTCGCAAGTCAGAAATTTCGCGTTACGTACACCGGACAATTGACATTTTGTGTCTGACAGAAAATATGAACGCAACAGAGCAAATATAGTTTTCCGTGGGCCTTGAATAAAAGAAGCCAATGAAAAGCTCAGTAACAAATATTTTGAAACATAATTAAATTTTTAATGCCAGTTGTAGAAAGTTTCACCAATAGTTGTATCCATTTAAATATGCTACCGGACAAACTGTTGTGCCAGACAATAACCTTTTCGCACCGGACAATGTCCTTGACCGCCCGCTTATTTTCAAGCTTGCGCGGGCAAGCAGCTGCAAGCACATAATCACTAGTCAGAGCAAGCTACAGGGGGTAAAGTTGGTAAGATAATGCAGGGCCTCAAATTTGCACCATCCTGATATACACAGGATACTAAAATTTTATCGACTATAGACTTATATCTTCCTGCACCCCCTCCCATAAATCATAAATCCATCCCTGTTAAACTGACCTTGATTCGTGTTCCCTTAGTGCCCCTGCTTTAACACATTTCATCTCAACTACATATATTGAGTGTCAGCTCCCCAGTAAGGGGGGGGGGGGTGCAGCCACCCCAGCTGTTCAGCTAAACTCAATCTTCCCTGCGAAAACGGGCCCAAGAGAAAATCCTGGAAAAAAACCTGGTGTCATGCAGGTTATCACTTTGTTGATGATCACATTGACCAATTAATCATTTTAGAAATGCTGCATTGTTTCAAACGCTTGGTACGTGTAAAGCTTAAAGTTTGGTTTGGCAAGGCACTTAAAATGTGAATGGTTCAAAACGTGGAGCTGTTTTATACTGGCAGTGTTCACCAACTTAAATAGTTATTAAATTTATTTTTATTAATAATTTAATAAAAATTCAATGGTTAGTCACGGGTCCATGACTGTTTTTGTTGATAGCACTCAGGGAATGTTGCGAGAATATTTGAGAACCAGGTAAAAAACTCGGTAAAAAAGCTATACGCCTCCCAACATTCCCTGTGTGCATTATCACGCCATAAACACACTTGAGTAGTAATACCCCCCATATAGCAACGGAAGTAATTAGTATGCAAGCTCTGGCGGCGGAAGTAATTAGTATGCAAGCTCTGGCGGCGGAAGTAATTAGTATGCAAGATATGTGACGCAACTTTGCTGGTCCTAACCCTAACCCTGTGACAGGTAGCGCGACCAATTAACGCGGGCAGGTCTGGGCCAACTGTGACAGGCAACAAAGCATTACAGTAATGAGATCAATTAGCGGCACAACACAGTAGCGCGACCAAACAAATTATCAGAGATTATAAATATCGTGTATCAAACACACGTTTCATTTCTCACTGTTGCATTTTGGCGAGTGGTCTCTGGTTTTCTCTGGTTCTGAAGTGTTCTCTGCTTTTGGATTGCGTTGGATTGTTTTTTAAAATGGCTCATTCAGTAAGTTTGTGTATTTGTTTTGAATATATGTTTACGATAGTTTCAGAGTCATAGGCTGAATAAAATTTGTTTTTGAATATATGTTTACAATAGTTTTAGATTAATATGTTTATGATATTTCTAGATTAATATGTTGGATCTTATCAAAGCTTGTGAGGCTGAAAGTGAACTCGACTTTCTTCAGGAGTCGTTTATGCTCACTGATGAGCAGAAGGAAGCTGTTCTTCAACAACGTATAATATTTTGGACGAACGCGATGGCCGAAGATATTGAACGGGAGAATCCGGTTGGAGTTGACCCTAATATGATGGCAAACTGGACCGAGGATCAACGTCGCCTGTTCAACGAAGACTGGGCCAATGATGATGGTTTATGCGAACTCGAACAGTTGCCAGAAAATCAAACGGGTGAAGGGAGCAAACGAAAGCACGTCAGTGGTGATGCCCCCTCAAAACGCCAAAGACCAGAAGAGTATTTCACTATTAAATCGGTGAAACAAGTTAACGTGAGGAAATTCAGGACGACAGGTACACAAACTGTTTTTATATTTTTAAGCGTGTATTTTTAAACGTAACATCAGTTACGTGAGGGATATAGATTGTTATGTGTGAGTAAGGTTTCGTTTTTATTAGGCTCCGCTTACACTATACCGGATTGCTATCGCAGTGGGTCATATTTGGTAGCTATCGAAAGGCAGTGAAGATTTTTAATCTCAGAGACTCAAATAAACATGTCAATTCTGTCAAACTAATAAGCATTTGCTACTAACCATTGCTCCGTAACGGCAAAAGACGTCGTCGTGACCAGCGAATCCGGTATAGTGTAAACAGAGGCTTATAAGAGTTATGTTTATTGCTTGTGTGTACCACTGGCTGTACAAACCTATCCAACGCATAGGCTTTTTATAAATGGCCATAACTCTCAAATAAAGCTTTAGTATTTACAGGGCTTATGATTTGAATTGTAGCTAAAGTATAGCACTATCCGATAAATAGCCTTGTTTGTACAAACCACGACCTCCCGTTTTTTAGGTGGATTATTCTATATTACTGGGTAATCTCTATAATGATTATTGTATGTCCAATGAGTGATAGCTTTAAGGTTTGTTCGTTCGCTGCAATCAGATATATAAATCATGTTGTCCGTTAATCTCTCACTCTGGACATACGTTGCCATGAAAATAAGACGCAGGCCATGCACGTGTTTACACGTCCACAAGCCTAGGCCTAGGCCACCACTTGTATTGAACCCAGATTTCCAGGCATAGGTCAGGCCCCAATGCCAGGACAATGCCAAAGTCTGTTTACACTGTCAAAATGTAAGCCAACGTTAATGCAAGACACTATACTCATGAAATGTTGGGTGTTTAACCAACCATAGTCTTTCTGATTGCTATTACTTAGTACAATAATGTATTACGGTTTTTAGGTACAGACTACACTGTCCAATTCAATCCGTTGGACGTGCACGGGGTGTCAAACGTCATGTCGACGTTGAACCGCGCATTTCAACACTTATTTGACCGACTCACGAGTGACATGGCACCTCACGATCAAGTTCGCTTGATCCTCAACTCGAATCAGCTGGACAAATCCATTTCCTTGCCTTTCCTACAACGGGATCGTCTAACCCCAGAACGTTTCCTGGCGGCTGTTGAACGTGTTGTACAGTCCAATAACCAGTTTACTTTGGATGACTCTGTCAGCGTCAACGTGGTCCATGTCGAAATGCCTCAGGGTGGTACTGGGCGTAAACGTGATGTTGTGAACTTGGAAAGCTATTTGACGAAAAAACGAGGCATAGTTCAAATCAAAAACAAAGATGATCTCTGTTGTGCCCGCGCGATCGTGGTGGCCAAAGCGAAATTGGATAACGACCCCCAATACAGAAGTATTGTTAACCATCAAAGGGCCATGCAAACTCGCTTAGCTCGAGAACTCCACGAGTCTGCATGTGTTCCTCATGGTTCCTGTGGTATCCCAGAAATCAAGAAGTTCCAAGCTGCTCTTCCTGGTTATCAGCTCAACGTGGTCTCTAAAGAACATTTAAACGCCATGATTTATTCCGGTCCTGAATCAGACAAATGTTTATACCTGTACCACCACGATAACCATTACGATGTCATCACCAGTATGCCTGCCTTCCTCGCCCGTACACAGTATTGTCATAAATGTAAGAAGGGATACGACAAGATTACTGACCATCCATGTGGCGATCTGTACAAGCTGTGTAATACCCAGAACTGTCCCATCGTTGAATGGAAATTTTGCAAATACTGTAACCGGTTCTTTAAAAGTGACGAATGCTTCAACCGCCATAAAGATGACGCTGGTCCTGCCAAATCCATGTGCTGTGCTTTAATTAAATGCAAGAAATGCAAACGTGTGGTTACTCGTGCCAGTCTTCGCGATCATCATTGTGGCAAAGTCAGATGTTCCACCTGTCAAAAATACGTCAAGCCTGAAAACCATCAATGCTATCTTCAACCTGTGAAGGCGAAGAAGACACGATCCCCTGAAGAACGAAACGACTTGCTCGATGATGATGTGGCCGTGGAAAACGACGTAGAAGACACCAAAAACTTAATGTTCTTTGACTTCGAATGCACGCAAGACGATGGTAAACACGTTCCCAATCTCTGCGTAGTCCAGAACGAAAGCGGTGACGAGAAAGTCTTTTCTGGGCCAAACACGAAAGACGAGTTTTGCGAGTGGATGTTTCAGCAGGAAAACACGAATACGACGTTTGTCGCGCATAATTTCCAGGCTTACGACGGGTACTTCATTCTACAATACCTTTACAAGAATGGTGTCACTCCAGAAATCATTACCCGTGGCGCAAAAATCCTTTCCCTCACTGTCCCCGAAATGAACATCAAGTTTATTGATTCTCTCTGTTTCATCCCAATGAAACTCGCCGCCTTCCCGAAAACGTTTGGTCTCACAGAGCTTCAGAAAGGTTACTTCCCTCATTTCTTTAACCGTGCTGAGAACCAGGAATACGTTGGACCTCTTCCAGACTCGAAGTTCTACGATCCTGATGGCATGAGCAGCGATGACCGCGAAAAGTTTTATTCATGGTACAACGAGCAAGTCCGGCGTCAGTACGAGTTCGACTTTCAAGCCGAAATTCTTCGATATTGTCAATCCGATGTGGACATTTTGCGTCGTTGTTGTCTCGAGTTCCGCGAACTTTTCAGCCAAATCACAGATGTTGACCCTTTTGCCTCTTGTCTCACCATTGCCTCTGCTTGTAATCTCGTCTTCCGTAAAACGTTCCTCCAGGAGAACACCATCGCCGTCATTCCTCCTTGCGGGTACAAGCCTGAAAACAAACAGTCCGTCATCGCCTTGAAGATGCTGGCCTGGGTTGCTCAACGTGATAACATCGTCATTCGCCACGCCCGGAACCACGGAGAGCAGCGCATTGGCAAGTATCTTGTCGATGGTTTCAACGTTGAAACAAACACTGTTTGGGAAATTCAAGGATGCTTGTGGCATGGATGCGAAAGATGTTATGCTAGAGATACCGTGAATCCGATCAATCATATGACCATGCAAGATCTTAAGCAGCGAACCATCGAGAAAATCCAGTTCCTAAAGGATAACGGACACAATGTCGTAGAGATTTGGACGTGTGATATTGAGCGTCAACTTGCCTCTGAACCCGAGATGAAGGACTTCTTCGACAATTTCGAGATTTCTGAACCTCTTGAACCTCGTGATGCATTCTTTGGTGGAAGGACTTACGCAACACGCCTATACTACGACGTCCAGCCAGAAGAGAAGATCCGTTATGTGGATTTCTGCAGCCTCTACCCATGGTATGTATCTTGTTGAAGTCTTTTAACTCAGACGTGCTTGTCGTTAACCTTCTTAAGCAATTTTTAGGTGTAACAAATACGGCGAGTACCCGATTGGCCATCCCAAGATTATTACTGAGAACTTTCAACCTATCAGTGACTACTTTGGTTTGGTGAAATGTTCTGTGCTTCCTCCTCGTGCCCTATACCACCCCGTCCTCCCTTACCGTACTCAGGGTAAATTGATGTTCCCGTTGTGTCGTGCCTGTGCCGACAACCTTCAACAAGAGCCATGCCATCACAGCGACGCCGAGCGAACCCTTCATGGGACGTGGGTGACTTTGGAGCTCGAGAAAGCACTAGAGAAAGGCTACAAACTGGTGAGAGTCGACGAAGTTTGGCACTTCCCCGAGCACACAGATGGGCTGTTCAAGGACTATATTGATACGTTCCTCAAAATCAAGCAAGAGGTAAGGCTTCATCATATGTGTGATATTGTCACATCATTAGTTTCTTATTATTCCTTTCTCTTTTGCAGGCGAGTGGCTTTCCGCCGGAATGCGACACCGACGAAAAGAAAGGGGCAGTACATCGCTGACTACGCCGCCAAAGAAGGTATTCAGTTGGATCCAAGACAGATTGTGAAGAATCCTGGTCTGAGGGCGTTGGCGAAGCTCATGTTGAACTCTTTTTGGGGTAAGTGCAATGGCAAATTGTCCACTAACGGTACTTGGGAAAAAACAAGTGTTTGTTAAAAATCTATCATTTCTTGTGTAGGAAAGTTTGCGCAACGACTCAAATTGACCAAGGTCAAAATTATATCGGACCCAGCTGAATATTTTGACCTCCTCTCCAGCAACCAGATTAACGTCACCGACGCGAACTTCATTAACGACGAGCTCATCGAAGTCCATTTTGAAAACGTTGACGAATTCGTGGAAGCCGATGGAAAGACAAATGTGGTCATCGCAGCGTTCACCACAGCCCACGCCCGCCTCAAGCTCTATGGTGTCCTGGAGCAGTTAAATCGCCGAGTCTTATATTTTGACACAGATTCAGTTATCTACGTTTCAGAGGAAGACGAATGGGAGCCGCCGACGGGATCTTATCTTGGTCAACTAACGGATGAGTTGGATGGAGGTTACATTACAACCTTTGTGTCTGGAGGTCCTAAAAACTATGCCTACCAGACAAGCACAGACAAAACAGTATGCAAAGTTAGAGGGATCACTTTAAACTACAGAACTGCTCAAAAGGTTAATTTTAATTTAATGTGTGACATGGTTTGTTTAGAAGCGTTGTCTGATCTCACAGACAGCATAACTGTAAATATACCCTACAAAATAAATAGAGACACTAAAGAGAAAAGTGTAAAGACGAGGAGTGAGAACAAGGACTATCGTATTGTATATAATAAACGTGTGATTGTAAATAATTTTGATACATTACCTTATGGTTTTTAAATTAATAAATAATTTCAAACATTAAAGTTATGTGTGTAATGGTACAACTGCGGGGATTTTCTCCCTAGAGGAACATTCGTCTTTATTAGGGATTAATATCTGTGATTGTGTCCCCATGGGGACATTCATCTGTGCCGGGGACGTCCGGGGACAAAAATTAGTCCCCGGAGGGACTTTCTAAAGGGACAATCGGCTATAATAGGGACTAATGTTGGTAATTATGGCCTCATGGGGACATTCATCTGTGCCGGGGACAAAAATTAGTCCCCGAAGGGATTTTCTAAAGGGACAATCGGCTATAATAGGGACTAATGCTGGTAGTTATGTTTCCATGAGGCCATTCGTCTGTGCCGGGGACTTCCCGGGACAAAAATTAGTCCCCGGAGGGACTTTCTAAAGGGACAATCGGCTATAATAGGGACTATGTTGGTAATTTTGTCCCCATGGGGACATTCATCTGTGTCGGGGACATCCGGGGACAAGAATTAGTCCCCGGAGGGACTTTCTAAAGGAACAATTGGCTATAATAGGGACCAATGTTGGTAATTATGTCTCCATGAGGACATTCATCTGTGCCGGGGACATCCGGGGACAATAATTAGTCCCCGGAGGGACTATTTAGGCAGTGGTATGCTCGGGAACATTCATTTGATAACATGCCTCGAACGCGTAAGGTCTGTCCCATGTGCGGAAAGAAAGGTTTATTAAAGTTATCTAATCATTTAACCAATGTTCATAAACTATCTACTCAAGAGAGACAACCATACCTTATTCGTGCTAGGAAAATGCCTATTGATAAAGCAATGGTATTGATCGAGTTGCAAAAGATAAATAGACTGATTGAAAAGTATCTGCTTTCATTTTTATCATGTACTCCATACAGTTAAGACACCCGTTTGGGCTTCTCGTTTCTGGCGGTACAAAATCAGGCAAAACCACTTTTGTGAAAAAGCTTCTCAGCTATGCCAATGTGCTGATTGATCCAACGCCTGAAAATATTATTTACTTCTATGCCGAATATCAAGATGCGTTTGGAGAAATACAAAATTTAGTGCCTGGTATAAAATTCATACAAGGCTTGCCGGATAATATAATGGATAGTATCAATCCAGAAACACGCAATTTGTTCATTATTGACGATATGATGGGTGAGAAAGACGGAGTGATTTCTAAATTGTTCACGAAAAAATCGCACCATGGTAATCTAAGCGTAATCTACATTGTGCAAAACTTGTTTCACCAGAGCAAAGATCATCGCACAATATCTCTCAATGCAAGTTATTTATGTTTAACGAAAAATGTTCGCGATGCAAGTCAAATTACTCATCTCGCTAAACAGCTATACCCGAGTCAAACGAAGTTTTTCCAACAAGCTTATCAATTGGCAACGAAAGAACCTTATTCTTATCTATTTGTCGACTTAACTCCTACATGTCCTGACGAGATACGAATTCGATCCGGGATCTTTCCAACCGACACGCATTATGTCTATCAACCCAGAGTATAAAAATGTGGGAACGTGTGTAAAATGTTCATTTGATCATGTCTGCTTGTATGAAGAGGAACTCCGAACTTCTGAAAGTATTGGCCAAGTGCAAACCCGAACTGAGAAAAGCTATTTTGAAAGCGGCGAAGACGATTTATTCGAAGCGATAAGACAGTGTCTTTTAAACGTTTGGTTTGAAACGGTTAAACTGAAACCGAAAACAGCTAAAAAACTTGCACCGCATTCCAAGCATATAAAGTTTGCGGCCGACAAAAGAAATCCTATCGTAAAAAGAAGAACACGTCTAGTCCAAAAAGGGGAGGGTTTCCTACCGTTTCTACTCACTTCAGTTTTGGAGCAGTTGGCTAACTTTTTATAATGGAACACGTCAAGCGACTAGTCCTTGTCCCTGAACATATGGCTGAACAGCGAAAGAAACCTCTCGCGGCGCCTTTGGCGACACAGGTTAACGAAATAGACTCAGACATGCAGGATATTATTCGACGACAAGATATACCAATTGATGAAAAGGCAAAGTTATACGACCAGAATCTATAACGCTATTTAACCTTTTATGATAAACGAATAAATAAACCTCTCCGAGTAAACGTGACGCACACCGATAAACCTGAAGAACCTCAAGGAGAACAGCCGAGTGAAGAGACTGAACCTTCAGACGAGATTGAAACAGATATCATGGACAGTGTACCAGCTACTATGAAGTCAAGAGCTCGACAACTCATCAAAAAACTCAAGTCAAATAAAGATCTTGTTGGTTGGAATGAACAAGGCCAGATGATGTTCAAAGGAAGATCGGTTCCTAGCACAAATATAGTTGATTTGGTGAATGATTCTCTACGTCAAAGGAAGAATTTCAACCCCGACGGCTGGGAATTGTTTTCAAAAGTTCTCGGGCATTTGAATGTACCCGAAGGTATTGTGAGAAACGAAAACCGTCTTGGAATTGTGCGCGAATATAAAACCAAAGGTATCCCGAAAAATCTACCCACCACCCCTCGAGTGCAGCAAGAAAAGAGAAAAAAACCGTAGAGACAATATTAGTAGTCCATATAAATGGTTAAAATAATTTATTTCTTGTAAGAGAATATTTTACAATAAATGTTTTTTAAACTAAATCTAGTGTTTGTACCACTTGTTTATAAAGTCACGCACAAGCTCATCATTCCATTCTTTGCTATCCGTAAACATATTTGCAATGGTTGACATTGGAATACGTCTACATCGATGTAAAGCAAAGAATAATGTATACTGTCCACACACGTCTGATGAAGGGGCTTGCAAAATTCTTCTGTTCCATGTAAATGTAGCGCAATGCTTGTCCAAAAATTGAGTAAAGTTCTGATTGTAAAATCCAGGAGCCTGACCATACGAATCCCAAAATTCCCCTTTGCCATCTTCTGTAAGGTACGTTGCAATCCAGTGTGATCCGGGCATATCCGACGCATCCGTGTTAACTATATACCCTCTAGGCCTCTTTCTTATTTCGCGAGGTAAACGATCCGACGGTAAAACGTCCGTAAACACCGTTTTTGTAAATGGATCATTCTTGAGAATGTTCATAATCTGCAGCGAGTTCATCTTCAGTTGTTGAAATCACACAGCACATTCCGGTTCGCATCAATTTCGATAAGACTTTGAAATTCGCCAAGTACCACGATATTTATAGCCGCTTCCAACGGTGTTCCAAATCGGCATTCAACTGACACATTTCCGTTTTTAATCGGTTGTACATGATCACCAATGCACAGGTCTGGTGTGAGGTCAAACACAAACAGTGTATAACCGTTTGCATATTCTTCACGCGTTATACCATTACCCTGATTTTCAAAAATCTTGTGTGTACCAGCGTACAGGGTTTGAAAAGCAGAAATGTAATTACTTTCTGCTCCAAATTTCAATTGTAATGGTTTTCCAGGTAAGTTCTCTCCGTTGACAGTGAGACCCATGGTTGTGATATCGTAATTTTTGAAATTGAACGGATTCTTTGTGTATGTACCGTTAAAGGCATCTGCGTCGACCATTCCAATCACAATACGATTTGGTAAAGCCCCTTGAAATATATTAAGTTGATTTCCAGACATATTCCCCCGAGGTACGGAGACAACCTTACAGTCGATCCTGTTGATTGGGTATTTGGCAGTGATTTGTTGAAGGGACTGGGAATGAGCCAGTATAATGCTAGGGGCTACGTTAACTCGTCGTACACGAAACAAACATTCCTCGATGACCACTTTGAAATTGGGATCTTCTGCGGATGATACCAAACAAAACGGATCTCTAGATCTCACCAGCTTGATCTTGATTGGAACTGCACCAAGAATATAACGGTCTTGCGCGAATAGATCAGAATGAAGTCTTCCTTCCATGGCGACAGATTTGCTTTCGCGTGTATATGCATGGCGTTGTTTTAATCCCGTGTTGACGTGGGCATCTTGTGCGAGCGGGTTTACTGCATCCATCTTTCCAGCTTTATCTTTATAGAACAGTGCTGAGGTCAAATGTGAATCTTTGGCATCTTTACTAAAGTTCAGGATCGTTTCGATATACGCTCGGTAAGGGTAGGCTGTGCTTGATGGGGTGACCAGTTTGTTGTTCAGAAATATTTCAACTTGTGAGAATAATGCATGCATCCAAAGGTTTGAAGGTCCAACTTGAATGTCGGCACCCACATTACCTCCGGCCGCAGTAGTGATCTTTGCTTTAACGTATAGGTAACTGCTTGCTAAGTCAGTATAAACTCCAGAATTTGCAGCACATAAAAATTCTATCGTATCTGAAGAAGATATACTCGTAATAGGATCAACATCTTCCCAAAATCCTTTTTCCATTACCACTTGAGTCGGTGGAACAGAAAATAAATCAAGTTCAAATTTTGAACACATACACGAGTCTTTATGCATTGTTTCAAGAGCCATGCCACTTTGGACTATAGTTATCGAGAGATGATTTCTGCTTCTTGGTTGGACCGCGAATGGGAGTTTTAGTTGGCGCTGCTCTTTTTATACCCTTTTTGCGACCCTTTCCGGTCATTACTTTCCTGGCAACATCAGATGCTGCTTGTTTTCCTCGTGATTTAAAAGCTTCTTTTACATTTTTTCCTTGGAGTACATCTTGACTGACTTCTGTGGCTGCTTGCAATGCTCTTTTGCCAACAACTTTAGCACCCTGTTTGAATATAGGGATAGCATATCTCGCAAGGCTCTTGAAAATACTTCCGATTCCATATCCCCTTTGCATACGTGCACCACGAAACCCAGCGATATTCCCACCACGTTGCTGTCTCAAGAAATGGTCTTTCAATAGTTTAGCATCCACAACTAGTCTTCCGCGCATTTTTAGATAAAGTACTGAGATCTCTTCTGTTTAAAGTGAAGTGTTGCGATTGACTTCCCGAACTCAAATGAGACGTTTCCGTTTTGGTCATTCTTTATATTAACTTCAATGGTCTCAAAAGAATTTACTTTGACCGGTACGTATTGCAAATTACGAAACTGTCGTGAACGGTGTTTCCATATTCCCCTTCGATATTAACGATTCGTAGTAAAGGAACTTTCACATCGCCCACAAACTGTGCATCAACGATATCAGTATAGATATACATGGAGGAAAATTCACCATTGATATCTGCAGCACAGGGACTCGACGTTTTCTTTTCAATAAGTGTGTCCTGGTCAAATCCCAAGACCGTTGCTAATTCGCCGGTAAACCACACAGTTGTGCCGTGTTTTACATCAATCAAAACCTTGCGAGAACTGCGATTATAACTAAACTTTACTTTTGTCTGTGTTTCTTTCGACATGCCGGCATTGAGTGTTTTTGTTAGTTGGTCGATAGAAGAATATTGTGTTTCTTTAAGCACGACAGTTTGATAAGGGTCACTGCCAATTTTATATAAAAACGTTTGTTGCACTCCACGTCTTAGCGTGCTCCACGTATGTGGATAATGCAGTTCCGTCAATGCGACTTCCCACTGTCCTGGCAATACAATGGTTTCAGCCAATTTCACTCGAAAATTCGCTACCGTATTATTTGGAAAATAGG
>CACRXK020000689.1:54888-70896 GCA_902702795.2 Paramuricea clavata | reverse complement strand
TCCATTTTTGGTCCCCCCTTCCCTGGAATTTCCTCATATTTTAAGCGAATTTTTAGCCTCCCCTGTGGAATTTCCGCAGATTTTTATTGAATTTTAGCCATGCCCATGGAAATTCCTTGACAGTTTTTGATCTAGCCAGTGGAAATTCCGTATTGATTCTTTGATTAGTAGCTATCCCTTGGAAAATTCCTTGCTGATTTTTATCCTTGCTGATTTTTTATTTTTTGCTGATTTTTTGGAATTTCTTATCCATTGTTGACCTTCCCATGAAAATTCCATACGTTTTACTCATTTTTTTTACTTACCGTTAGGAATTTACGCAGATTTGCTAACTTGGACCCTCCCATGGAAAATCCTTCATTTTTGGTTCACTTTTGCAGGGGGCCATTGGAAATTCCACATGTTCTCAATAGGGGGGGGGGTGCGGATTAATAATGCGATCAGCCAATGCTCTGCCGTTAAGCCTGTTTTCCACTTCAACCGTATCGTAACGTAACGTAACGTACCGTAGCATTTTATTTTGTGTAAAACTTCCAGACACCCGAGTGCGTCCAATCCCGGATTCACCGAACCTGCAAGTATGTTTGGTTTTTATCCAATACACCGAGCCAGGGCCGCAGAGAGGGGGGGCAGGGGGGTAAATTGCCCCGGGCCCCGAGTTGTTGGGGGCCCCTGAAAAATTTTTGTTGGGCCCCAGCCTTTTTTGTGTGTTAAATATTTCCGCGCAAAGGACAAGATATCTGTTCTCTTGGGCTAAGTACCGAATTTTGGCATAAAAAAATGAGATAAAGTCCCACGAAAGCGGTTGCAACGTACTCGTCCGGACAAATTTTGTACTCCGGAAAATTTTTTTTACCCCTAAAATGGTACACTGACCGAAATTTTTTTGGCGACGGGGGTGTGTGTGTTGTTCTCCGGGATTTTTCCGGGAAAATTTTTTTAGATAGGGGCTCCTAAAAAAAAATTTGCCCCGGGTCCCCACCAACCTCTCGGCGGCCCTGCACCGAGCCATACACATTGTAGCTCTTCGCGATATATTCGTCGATGTTTTGTCAACATTTTCCCGATCAAAAAAATCACTGAGCTCTTAAAGCTTCTTTATCTACGTCTAAATTACCTTTGTTGTATTTTTTCTTTGGTTTTTCTTCATTCTCAGTAGCTAGGTTGATCACCGAAAAAGTTCTTTAAAGTCTTTAAAGTTTAGGTTTATCGGCTAAATCTTGTCCGCCATTGTTATTGATATTGCAACGTAAGCAGTTTCGCGGGTGAGTTAAAAAGCAGGAGTGAGTTCGACGAAAGGCAGGTGAGCTCGACGACAAGCTCACCTGCTCTAAACCAATCAGAAAGCCGCTTTTAACACAGGTATTGGATAAAAGTGGAAAACTGGCTTTAGCATACATACAGAAATGGAATTTAAAGTCGTCTGAACAAATAAAGTCGGTCCTATTAGAACTATGCAAAGTAAAGTTTATCGACTATCCTGATTTTGCTCTAATCTTTGCTGTTGTGGTGATCTTGCGTACGGGGTGAATCTATTAAAACGTCAGGACGAAGTTCGTTGCTCTCACCTCAGCAAGTGGTAACTCTGTGCCCCGGTTGCCCACAACTGAACTGACAAACGACCCTCCCAGCCCTGGACTGGCCAGACGGAATTGGCCTATTGAGGTTCTGAGACTGAGCGGAGGAAACACGGTGATCGAAGGCTTGAAAATGATCGTATGGCTTTGACAGGTTGGAACGTAAGGTTAAAGCACGGTACGTCGAGGAAAGATGCCTTCGATTCGCCGGGGCGGCGTGCTTCAAGAACTGCAGCTTCAGCCATCGTGACGGCGTGATATTTATTAAAGTCCGATACACTTCGCAGGCCATATGTTGATAACTGTCGCATGTGGATTGAAAAATCCGGACGGGATTGACTCCCCAATGTCTCTACCCGTTTTAGCAGCGTAGATATGTCGGACTGGCAGTGTATATAAGAAAATATTAAATTTCACATATACAGAGATACATGCAGCATCCAATTTGACTAGTTGTGGCCTAGCGATTTGTGCACCAGAACAATGACAACTACAGGGTGTCCCCCAAAAATGTGACACTATAGAAATGATCCTATTGTTATAATTTGAATGCCCTAGCATTAAGTTGATCCCACAGGTGCATAAACTTCTGCTTCTGGAATTTAAAATAAAAAAGCAAACCGTTTATTAGTGTAATCGTTTTGCTTGACTCGGGCGTTAAAATATTTGGACAAAGCGAAAACGTTTTAAAATGCTTAAATGTAAATACAAGTTCATTAAATTCCCAGGCGTGTAATCACGCGCGTTTAAGAGCGGCTTAAGAACAATGAGATAAATTCTATAGTGTCACTTTTTTGGGGACACCCTGTATAGGTGATGTGTAACCACTACCATGGGATTCAAAGGACAAAGAGATTTTCGCCATGTTGGATGATATTTGCATTGCAAACAATTAATCCTTTGTCAATGCCATCCAACATGGCGATGGTGACGTATAATTGCACACCACCAATAGGACTAAGCACTTTGTAATAAGTCTTGCAGAACTGCTGGTAATTCATTTTATTATAAAATAAATAAAGTTCTAGCGTCCTGTATAGTATTGAACAAATAAGCCGCAATCATAATTTAATTAAAGCCCAGAGTTCTTACAGTCTTATTTCAGAAAATTATGGCACACGAAGAACATCGTTGGCACGAAAATAATAACCTACAATTCAAACCATCCCGAGAACTTATACTAGAGAGTTTGAGCAAGAGAACGAAGTCGGACGACGACGACGACGTGGTTGACAATTTTTGCCTGTCTTGCACATTATCTTGTGCATTCTGAGTTTAGGGTCAGGAGTGAAGACAGATTAGAGATTCATGTCTAGCTGTTTGTGAATGCTGACCGCTCAAATCCTTACCCTGATCAGAATAAAACAGAGAGACATGAATCCATATCCCGTCTTCGTTCTTCTTCCTTCGTTCACAACGAATATTTTGGCAAAATTCGTTGTGAACTTCGTTCTGCACGAAGGCAGAAGGACAAAGACGGGATATAGTTTTATGTCTCGTTGTCCCTTCTGGATCAGGGCAAGAATTATGGTCAATATTCATAAACAGCGACACATGGGAAGACACGTTGAGCAACTACCAGTGATGTCCAACTCACTATGCGCAAGATAATGTGCAGGCGGCAAAAATTGTCAAGTATCCCTTCGTCTTCGTACTTCGTTGTCTTTCTCAAACTCTCTACTATGGGGGAAGAAAACAAATCATAATAGCCACGTGGGATGTTTTGAGCTCAATTTATTTGACCATGCTTGCATGAGGAAAATAGCTGGCCGTTTAATAGAAGCTATATTGTCAGCGCATGCACGAAGCCGAAATCTTAATAAACTGTATCATCATCTACTAATTACATCATCTACTAGTTATCTCAACGAAACGTTCGCATGGAGAAAAACAAGGATGCTGCCAGTACGTCCATGGCTAATCCGATCAAGCAAGCACACAAGGAAACAACAGAATATTTTATGCGAGAAAAATTAACAATTCCGATGGTGTCGATATAAATTTCCACATGGCTTCAAAACGCGTTGTCATGAAGAAATCAGCATGTATATGTATAATATGATACTGTATGTATACATATCAACCGCCCTTGTCCATATAGGACAAAACAGAAGCCCAACTCATCCTAACTGAACATCTCATGCGAGAAAAAATCGCTGAACATTTAAAAATTTGCGGATTAACCTAACAATTTCATTGTCATCGGCAGGGACGCCGGAGCTAGCGAGGGTAGGGCACAGGGGGGTAATGTTGACGTAATCACTAATTAATATTTTGTTTCCGAAAATGTTTTCCGGGACCTTAATTCACCAAAACAAGGGCAAACATTTTGAAAACATAATTTTTGACACAATATTCCAGAAAATTTTACGTATATTTCAATATTACGTACATTTCACCCGTAATTCATACTTTTTAATTGTTGTACCTCATATTTTTTGGGTTAGAATTTTTATCTATTAGGGTACTTTCGCCCCCCCCTGCCCCCCTTACTAAAGGGCAAGGGGGGGGGGCGATGCTTCCTGCGCCCCTCCTTCCGGCGTCCCAGGTCATCGGGTAGCTTGCAAAGCGACGAATGAAATGAAGTTATTAAATATAATAAATAAGGCCAACGACAACCCATGTAACTGGCGTGGACGACAATCGGCGTTATGTCGTTGACTAAATCAAATAGAAATTTAAAGGTGCGGCCGCCGTCGCTATAAAAACTGATAAAGAAAGACCGATTTCGGCGATGTCCACTTCTACAGCCTCTGGAACAGGTAAGTAAGTGATTTTCCAGAACCGCTGCTGGAGTTCTTGGTTCTTGAGGTTGTGGATGCGTCTTCTTTCCGCTTCTGCCAGCAGTTAAGTACACTGATGATTAATACCACAGAGTAGAGATATACAGAGACGTAACTAGTGTACCCACTTTTTTGTGCGCATGCTCAGCAAGTTACTAGATGCATGCATCTGATTGGATGACGACCTGATGACGACTCACTTTAAACTTGCTGAGCACGCGCAGTTGATCATTTTTCGCCCGGTCGCCTGAAAAAAGTGGGTACATGATAAAGGTGTGCATCGGATCGGATTGGACGTTTATAATCCGACAATTGCCTAATATTTAAAATCCGATCCGAGATTGCCTAATCCGAATCCGATCCGAGTTTTGAAAAAGAATTCCCATCCGATCCGAAGAATTCTTTAATAAAATAAATTTCTCATTTAAGTTGAAATATTTAACCAAATAAATATAAAAGCAAGAAATGCATGTCAAGAAGCTGACAAAGTGACGTCCAATTGAAGTCATCCGAAACGAATAATGTAGCGACAACCGCGATGCTACTTTGATAAATGCATGTATAATTAATTATTGCGATAATGCGTGGATAATTAATTTTATTTCGGATATCGAAGTCCGATCCGATCCGACTACGAAACAACTTTATCAATCCGATCTGATCCGAAATGAATATTTTGGTTCCGAAATCCGAACGAATCCGATCGGATCGGATTCGGATCGGTTTCGGATCGGATTTGCACACCTCTAGTACATGATAACGTAATCTTCCGCAGTGTTTACAACGGTCAGTTACGTCTCTGTATGTCTCTACTCTGTATTAATACACTATTTAAATCTTAATTGAAGAAGCGTTGATACATTGGCTGTTGTGCATGTCGAATCGAAACGTCATGCACGACGGCACAGAATACTACACAAAAGTCCATCTCCATTGTTTTTAGCGTAAGCTCTGTTCGTCATGATTCGTCACTCAGCAAGTACCGTAAACAGAAGCAGTCCCCCTCCTGGAAATACTAAAAATGGCGTATGTGTTGAGTTCAATATAAAACTGTATGTTATCCAAATATTAGTATGACGTAATACTGAGAAACAAATGCATGATGGGATTGTTGTGTTGTTAGTTGAACTTCCTCGTGAAAGCAACTTACTGTACAAAACTATATTTGTAATAAACGTGAAAATAAAGAGTGATTTCATTACAAATACGGTGTTCTAAAGTCATGGCTTCAACAGGTTATGGGCCCAGCAGAGAATCACGCTGGTCAAGGTTGACTTTCGATGGAAACGAAAGCAATTACGAACTGTGGGAAGCGAAATTCCTCGCGCACATGAGGTTATTAAAACTAAAGGATACTATCCTGCCGTCTGAAGAAGAGGCTGACGCAACAAAGAACGAAGAATGCTACGCCGAGCTTATACAGTGTTTGGACGACACCAGTCTGTCATTGGTAATGAGGGATGCTACCGACGATGGCCGAAAGGCTTTACAAATACTCCGAGACCATTATTCAAATCAAGGCAAACCAAGAATCATCACACTCTACACTGAGCTAACGTCACTTGAAAAAGCACTTCACGAGACAGTCACAGATTACTTAATAAGAGCCGAGAAAGCAATAACAGCGCTTAAGAATGCCAAAGAAACGTTAAGCGATGGGCTAATAATTGCTATGATCTTAAAGGGGCTGCCTGATTCATATAAACCGTTCTCGATACATGTGACCCAAAGTGCAAGTGAGATAACGTTCGCGAAGTTTAAGAGCATGTTGAGGAGCTTCGAAGAAACGGAAAAGCTCAACACCAACTGAGTTTCCTTCGCAAACAATGACATGTTATGGCTGCGGGAAAAGAGGGCATTTAGTCAGAGAGTGCCCTGCTAAGAGCGAGAAGAAGTGGTGTAACTATCACAAAAGTACA
Source organism: Paramuricea clavata (assembly GCA_902702795.2). Lineage (NCBI taxonomy): Eukaryota > Metazoa > Cnidaria > Anthozoa > Malacalcyonacea > Plexauridae > Paramuricea > Paramuricea clavata. The sequence goes on along the minus strand of CACRXK020000689.1, from coordinate 64,617 downwards.
ACACACTCGGATAGCACCTGCAGAAGTCAGCAAAAGAGCAAAGACCAAGCCAAACAGGTGTCGGAGAAAGAAAACACCTCTAAAGATGAACATTCATTTGCATTCAAAGTTAACGACGAAGCAACAGGGAAAATCAATCGAATGGGAATGTTGGTTGACACAGGTGCCACTTCTCACATTGTTACTACTGATATTTTAAAGCAAATAGACATGACATTTAAACCATCAAAACATTACATTGAACTGGCTGATGGCACACGAGCCAGTAATATTGCATTGAAACGAGGGGATGCTGAAGTGTTTCTGAAAGATACAAATGGAAAATGTGTGAAAACGGTGCTGAAAAACGCCTTATATATACCATCCTATCCTCAAGATATTTTCTCAGTGAAGGCAGCAACATCAAATGGAGCCGAGCCTCGATTTGCCCAAGATACTGGTGAGCTAACCCTTGAAGATGGTACCATTGTTGAAATTGAAGAACATGGACGGTTGTACTATTTGACTTCCATAGACAGTCATGAGAACGATAGCGTAAGTGAAGTAGATAAAGTAAATCTGTCGTATGATATTAACACATGGCATGAAATCCTAGGGCACTGCAATCAGTGGCGTAGCCAGTCTGACTATTTACTCCTGCTGTGCAAATATTCCTGTGTTCATAGACTGTAAAAACAATGAATTTCTAAAGAAATGAATAATGATAATGCTTTGAAATTTACATAGCAGGACTAAATTTTCAGGCTGGCTACGCTACTGACTGCAATTTTGAAGATATTATAAAACTACAGGGGGTAGTTAAGGGCATGAAATTCTCAGGTAAAATTGAGTCATCTAAGTTAGGTTGTAATACATGTGTAGAAGGAAAATTTGTAAACAGCAGGAGTAGGATTCCTGATGAAAGATCTCAAAAATCATTGGAGAAAGTGCATGTGGATTTGGCAGGTCCAGTTTCTCCTGTATCAAGAGAGGGGTTTAAGTACTGCATAGCTTTTACTGATGATTTCTCAGGAGCAGTATTTGTTTACTTTCTGAAATGTAAAAGTGACACCTTTGTAGCAACAGAGAAATTTCTAGCAGACATCACTCCTTATGGCAAGGTAAGTTGCATCCGTTCTGACAATGGCTCAGAATTTACAGGTAAGGCGTTTCAAACACTACTAAGGGAGCGTGGCATAAAACATGAAACTTCTGCTCCCTACTCGCCACACCAGAATGGCACCGCCGAAAGGCACTGGCGCACATTGTTCGAAATGGGCAGATGTCTTCTTCTTCAATCAGGGTTACCCAAAACTCTCTGGCCCTATGCAATTCAAACCGCAGCTCACATTAGGAATAGATGTTTTAATAAGAGAACAAAGACAACACCCTACTTTAGCCTTACTGGGAAAGTACCTGATCTTTCTAAAATGTGGATCTTTGGATCTGAATGTTTTGCTTACGAACAGGAGCATAAGAAATTAGACTCAAGATGCAGCAAGGGGGTATTTGTGGGATACGACAAAAATAGCCCTTCTTACCTAGTGTACTACCCAAAAAATGGGAAAATCATGAAACATCGACTCATTAGATTCATCAAGAAATGTAGTGTAGAACAGCACACACAAACTGATGAGTCCAGCACATTGTGATGTACATGAGAAATCTGATCAAGATACTAGATCAGACTTAGATAGTATGAGCCTCCCTGTTTTAAGTGCAATGCCGCCAAATACAGTGCCTGATGAGGAGCCTAGGGATAGTGAGGGAAGGCATTGCAACCATACTGAGAATGACAGTGAGACAAAACGGTATCCTCAAAGAGAAAGGAACCCTCCCAGATACTTAGAAGAGGACACCCTCCTCCCTAAGAATGCCGATTGTGCCCACATTAGTGTAGATTACTGCTACAAAGTTTGTGGATTACCACAAAATTACACAGAAGCCATGGGATCACCTCAAGCTAGGGAGTGGGAGCAAGCAATGAAGGAAGAGATCAGCTCTCTGAAGGAAAATGATACTTACGAATTATCAACTTTACCAGAAGGTAAAGCTTCAGTAGGGGGAAAATGGGTGTACACAACCAAACAAGATCAGAATGGCATAGAGTCCTTTAAGGCCAGATATGTAGCGAAGGGTTACAGCCAGGTAAAGGGTATAGATTATCAAGAAACTTTCGCCCCGACAGCCAGTATTACTTCAATTAGGGTCTTAATGCAGTTAGCAGTAAAACATGATCTTATTGTCCACCAGATGGACGTTAAAACTGCATATCTGCATGCCCCCATTACTCAAGAGTTATACATAGACCAGCCACAAGGGTTTGAAGAGGTTTCAGAGAGTGGTGAGAGGTTAGTATATAGGCTAAAGAAATCGCTATATGGTCTAAAACAATCAGGTAGAAATTGGAACATATTGTTACACGAGCATTTAGCAAATGACGGTTTTGTCAGAAACCATGCTGATCACTGTGTATATAAGAAACAAGTTGATGATAAAATTGTTATCGTCATTGTTTGGGTTGATGACCTAATCATAGCTTCAGATAGTATGCAGTTAATGGAAGAATTTAAAGAAAGTATGAAGACACAATTTAAGATGAAAGATCTAGGTAGAATCACTTTCTTCCTTGAATGGATTTTAAGCAAAGCAAGGGTGAAATAAAAATTAATCAGAAAAGATTCATTCTTAAAATACTAGAGAGATTTGGAATGATAGACTGCAAGCCCAGGTTAACCCCATGTGAGCAACGATTATAATTTAACTGTGGTGAATTGACCAACGCCAGACAGTATAGAGAAATGATAGGAAGCCTAATTTATGCCATGACCTGTACAAGGCCTGATTTAAGTTGGATTGTAAGCAGACTGTCTCAAACTCTGTCAAACCCCAGAACGGGAGATTTAATTGCTGCCAAACATGTCCTAAGGTATCTAAAGGGTACCGTGGATTATGAACTCTGCTTTAAGAAATCTGATGCTGACTTGCAGCTCACTGCTTATAGTGATTCAGATTGGGCCTCTTGCCTGGAAGACAGGCGAAGTACTACAGGTTACTGTTGTACTCTAACTGAAGGAGGACCACTGATTTCATGGAAGTCGAGAAAGCAACCAACGGCTGCCATTTCCACTTGCGAAGCTGAATATGTAGCTTTAGCAAATACAGCTCAAGAGTGTTTGTATCTAACTCAATTGTTAAACGGTATGTATAAGAAAGTACATCAGAGTATGAAGGTAAGTGTTGATAACCAAGGGGCAATTGAACTAAGTAAGAACCCAGTTAACAGACAACGTTCTAAGCATATTGACATAAAGTACCACTTTGTACGTGAAATGTATGTTAAAGGCATGATCGATATTGTATATTGTCCTACCCAAGATATGGTAGCTGATATCCTAACAAAGCCACCGACAAAATGTAAACTAGATAATTTTAAAAGTATTGTGTTCGGTTGTGGTAATTAGTTTATATTCTGATAACAAGTGAGGGTGTTGAGTTCAATATAAAACTGTATGTTATCCAAATATTAGTATGACGTAATACTGAGAGACAAATGCATGATGGGATTGTTGTGTTGTTAGTTGAACTTCCTCGTGAAAGCAACTTACTGTACAAAACTATATTTGTAATAAACGTGAAAATAAAGAGTGATTTCATTACAAATACGGTGTTCTAAAGTCATGGCTTCAACAGTATGTCCAGGGGGGTGCCTGCTTCTGTTTATGGTACTTGCTGAGTGACGAATCATGACGAATAGAGCTTACGCTAAAAACAATGGAGATGGACTTCTGTGTAGTATTCTGTGGCAACGGACAGCCAATCAGATTTAAGAATATGACATCACCACAGGGTGGTGACCCCAGCATAGTTTTGACAAAATTTTGTTAATTTTTTAAAAAAAACCGAAAAAATTCCCTTATTAGCATCCTTAGTCTTAGAGTGAACTTTTGAAGTTAAAACTTTGGGAGGGCGTAGTAAAATTACAAGTGTTTGAAATGATATAGATTTTTTATTGTTTTTGCTTGTAATTTTCGAAATAATCATACTTCAGTAAACGCTGTAATAAATTTTCGTTAAAAATCTTGCCAACCTTGTGTTACAATAATAAACAAAGTAGACTCGTATATATGCACGCCTGAGCGCCACGCGCGAGCATGAAACTCACGCGCGAGCTTTCAAAACTTTTCCAAGTTATGAGACTTCATAAAAGAGACAAATACCACGCATTTTTGGGATTGACTATGCTGTAACTGGCTTTAAGTTATCAATTTTCTATCGGACACGCGACCTGCTTCGACCGTGGTTTTTCCTCCGCAAGAGGGAAAATCCTGGGAACGAGGTTGATCTTTTTTCCGCGTTTTATCACTTTCTACGCTCCCACATTTCCGTAAGTCCACAAGTCCGCATCCGCGTCTTGTCAAAAACCGTCGACTGCCCGACGTGTCTACTGTGCCCGCAAAAGCCGGAACACTTTATCATGCGCCTGGCTCTGTCAGTAAAATGGCGATAAGAATCGTATCGTATTTCTATTTAAATTTTGATAACTTTTGACTGTCAATCTGTCATGGGCAAGGAACAAGAACTTATATTGGCAGCTCAGACTGGAAACTTAGTTCAAATCGATAAAATCCTTGGTCAGAGAGCCAAGAAATCTGGTCCACTGCAAAGGTATGTGTAGAATCTATAAGATCACGACTTGTTTATACCCAAGAGTCAAGATTAGTGGCATACAAGACCTGTGTCTGTGTTTGCTTTTCCCTATGATCCCACTTTACTTGTACAACTAATTCGATCTTTGTATAACTACATTCATTTAGTATACGGAAGTCAGTTGGTCCTAACTGTCAAGACACAAATGGCTACACACCTCTGCATCATGCCGCACTAAATGGCAAGAGGTATGACCATATAATGTAGCAAATTTAGTTTTGAAATTGATTATTTATAGATGGCGTTCAAATCGAGATAACACTCATGTTTAAGCGCATCTTTGGTTTAAATTGTTGCTATAATAAAGATTATGTATAGTACATGCTGTGAGTTAAGCTTTCGAATTGTTTTGATGTGATTTGACGTGGCTGACTGATTCAATGTATATACAGAATTTTTCTGTCTGGCTAGCGCGATAACGCATAATCGACATTTCAGCTATGTCACTCATCTATGTCACTCATCTATCGCAAGTTTAACCATTAAAGTCATATTAACTTATTTATCAAGGATTATTTATATTTTTATAAAAATGAAATTTATTTTGATTTGAAACTAATTGATAAAAAGCTGTAACAATTAAAATTCTCAACAGAGATAATTAAATTAATAAATTACATTGTGGAATTTGCAGTGATTTTCAGTTCTGTATAAACAGTTTGAAAGGCCTTTTATATATCAGCCATGTTTTCCTTGCCAACACTGGTTAAATTGGATCTTTTACATCTTATTTTGGCCTCAGGACTTGTGTGAAATAAAATTGAAAGCAATATTTGTATATTGGATTAATTGAATATTCATTTTAACCCAATCTCCTCATGAACTATAAAGGAAAAATTTTAGTAACATGAATTAGCCATATACCAGCTGGGCTTGACTCGTATAAAATAAAACCAGTAAAACCTGGTTCCAGTTTGGTTGTGGTGTTCACAACCATGTCAAAATGACTGTTATTGTACAGTTAATACAGTGTCAATAACAAGGTAGATTAATTGAGACTTGTGTCAGTGACATGTTGGTTGTAATAGCTGCAATTAAATTGAAACTAGTACAAGTATTCATTGATTATATCTTATTCTAGTACATTTGGGCAGATTCCAGCTTAATGAGTTAATAAGACACAATTGGCAGATTGTTTGCTTACCCATTAAAGTTACTCTTCCCATGGATGAGTAAAATCGTCTGGCATTAGACAGACAGACTGAGTGTAAAAATATTAAAGTAGGGCACATTGCAGCTTAATGAGTTATGTTAAGAGGACATATACTAGATATATTTTCCAATTAAAAGTAGAGTTGTAAATCAATATAATTATATATTTTTTTAAGTACTCAGTTAAGTAGTCTACTTGCACTCTGTATATGGAAAACGATTTGTTGTTTACTACCTATACAATTTTGGCTATACAATTTATTTAAAGTCCTAAGCGTAGAATGATAATACTCATGCAATGTCCCGAGCCATATAGGCTCATGTTAAAAATGCTTGACTATCTACTCTATACGTACAATCATAGAATAGGAAAACTAACTTTTAAAATATTAAAAGTTATATACAGTGCATCTCGCACACTTACAACCCAGATTTGATTTTTTAGTAAAATCTACTTTAGAAATGAGAGTCGAGAGAACCTAGGTAATGTATTGGAGGGGCCAGTGTTCAGCAAAGTACTCAAAATATTTACTTAAGTAAAAGTGAAAAGTAACACCTCAATTTTTACTTAGGTAGAAGTAAAAGTACTGCTTGAAAATTTTACTTAAGTAAAAGTAAAAATATTGCCTGAAAATTTTACTTAAGTAAAAGTAAAAGTACTGCCTGAAAATTTTACTTAAGTAAAAGAAAAGTATTGGGAAAATATACTTAAGTAAAAGTACTACTGAAATAGAATATAAATTCACAAAGGTTTAAGCAGGAATAGTGTAAGTAACATGGTAAAACAACTTTATTCTTTAAATACCTTCATATATATATATTCCAGTCCACTCACCGCTTTGAGAAATACTTTTTTACTTCGCCAAAATATAACAAAAGTAACAAAGTAAAAAAGTAAATATTTACCAAAAATCATACTTTGTTACAAGTAAAAAGTACTTCATTAAAAAAATACTTCGTTACAAGTAAATACTGATTTTTTTTACTTAAGTAAAGTAACAAAGTAAATTTACTTCGTTACTGGCTAACACTGTAGATACAAGGGGATGCCTAATGTTGAGGGAATTGTGTTGTAGAGACAAATGCAGATTGCATTTATCATGCAATATTTTAACATTGTTTTTGAGGTACAGTATTTTTGTACTTGTAGAGACGCAGTGGAGGCGCTACTAAAATATGAGGCATCAACAAATATCCCAGATTTTGCAGGTTTGTGTTAATTATTATTTTACGGTATATTTAGTGTTCAGCCTTCCTGGTACTATTTTAGGTTGTAAAGTACTGTGTACTGTAGTGTGACACCAAGAATAACTTGTATGCCCATGTCCAGTTGCTGCTTTCAAAAATAGTCAGGAAAGAATGGACTTCCCAATGATCTCATCTCCATGTTTGCCTGTTTTAGCATGGCTGGCAAATGTTACATCCCCATGTTTTTTTGTACAAATGCAGTATGGTTCTCTTTTATCTTGATCCCAATTGTTATATTAAACCTAAATTGTGCATGGAACATGAGGAAGTATATAAAATAATAGGCCCTCTGGCAGGAATCGAACCTGTGGCCATGCAATTCCGGTACAGCGCTCTAACTATTAAGTAGTACTGAGCTACAGAGTCCAGTTGTCAAGCTCTAGCTGCAAGTTCATGTACACATATTAAAGTGATGCAAATATCAGGTTTGATTCCTGCCAGAGGGACTTTATTTAGTTGCATTTTTCACAGCTGCTCCAGGTTGGGTCTCAATAAATGTATACATTTACATTCAGTATTTCCATCTAAAAACATCTTTCAGCATAATAGTTCAATTGAGTGAGATGCCCAAAATTCCTGGTATTTACCAAATAATAAAAATACAGTCTGTTATATAATGTGCACTTGTAGTCTTGTACTGTACAGTAGCTTGCCAAAACAACATCCATTTGATAATATCCATGGATACAAAGAATAGAATATTAATTATTGACTTAAAAGGAAAGAAATGATGTCATATGTTTAACCCAAAATATAATACAAAACATACTCTGAATACTAGAAACATATCGAAACTGGTATTATCGGGATACCAGAATACTGACTGCAATTAAATCTTGAAGCCTGATGTCATCAAACAACAACGAGATGACATCAGCGAGGAAATATCAAATTCTGTTTCCACAACACTTTTCTACTATATTCCACATTGTGCATACTGTACCATGATTCATTCCACTGTCATAAGACAGGTGGATGCTTTTATGGTTCCTATTTCTTAGTTCAGTTTGTTTCTTGATTATGTAATCATTCCTCACTTATAAATGTTAGCTCGTATTGTAAAATTAATGTAGAAATCTGGAGATGTGCTAATGATTTGGAAAAAAATTGAAACATCACCACATATTTTGTTTTCTTGTTGATTGCTCATATCTCAAGTGCACATTTTAGATGCTTCAATTTGGAGTATAATCTGTGTTATATTTCTTCAAGTTGACAGCTGAAAATAGATTCCAACCTAAATGATTGTGCAATGTGTAGACAGGTAGACTTGCTGTACAGTATGGTAATCTGTATGGTAGTGGATACTAATGTATGCATATACCGTATTAACTCATGCATAGCCCACGCATAACAACGACATTCTTAAACTGTTTAAAACCGTCAGACAGGAATGAAAGATATAGCCAATAGTTCCAAATACAAAATTGAATATACATGTACTGTACATTGTCATTACTTGTGTATTGCGTTACATTTAATGTTTAGACAGTATAATTTGAAGTACACTGTCAGTGTGGTAATGTGCAAAACTAGACCCTTGGCCTTGACAAGTAAAATCGTCTGCTGTTAGGCAGAGTAAAATCATAAAGTAAGGCGCATATTGCAGGCTAATGAGTTAACAAGACACATGATGGGCATTTTTTAGTTATTAAATCCCATATATTAACGGGCAAAACTCTCCCCTTGAGTCTTGACGAGTAAAATTGTCTGGCATTAGTCGTTAGACAGAGTAGAATAATAAAGCTATAGTAGGGTGCATTTTAGCGCATTGCAGCTTAATTGCGAGCCGCTTGCATGCAGGTTATGCTACATTCTCCATTATTGCTTCAACCATTCTTTCAGGTCTAGACTCTAGCCGTCTAGGTGTTCGAATTGTTTCCAAGCACTGTAGTCTGTACTTCTGTATACGAGAATGTCACAGCACAGTATCTGACTTGCCATCATAGCGTGCGTTGGCGAGCCGTTTGAAGCTTATAAATTATAAATATCAAGCGTTGGCTTGGGTGGGTTTACCCGTAGAGCTAACTATCACTATCAGGATTTACTCATACACCTTTGAAGTCTTAATGATTATTCTTAGTTTATGACTTTATATGTACATGAACTTGCGGTTAGAGCTCGACAACTGGCCTCTGTAGCTCAGTTGGTTAGGTCCAAAAAAATATGTGGGTTTCCTATTTCTTCTTGTAAAAACTTAGGTAGGGTAGGCCGGTTTTAACTTTTTTTTTAAACTTCTTTTTAATTTTCCTAACAACCGGACGCCATATTTGTTTGGTCAGTGCTTCCACATCCAAAGATAAATTTCCCTAATATTGCCTCAAATTTCCATTTTCCACAAATGTTTTCATCTACGTGGAAACACTTACAAGCATGATCCAGTGAGCTCCATATATATCTGGAGTAGGAACTTGGTTGCTCAAAGTGAAGCCAGTTTCGTGTTAACCGTGCATACAAAAACAATAGAAAGGGACTGGAACTGACGTCCAACAGCTCCTTCATTTCCGCCATCTTGGCAAGGAGTGTGTTGAAATTTCGTATTTTGACTTCGATTTAAAGAATAATATTGTGATTTTATGAACTGAAAACTTGATTAGTGATATGGTCCATCAGAAAAAACTGGAATTAGCTGGGGAAAAT